>CM038218.1:22950909-23063020 GCA_021442155.1 Cymbidium sinense | reverse complement strand
TCATATTTCTTGTAACCTCATTCTCAATTTATAAATGAATTTTTTTTTTTAATTTGACACCAATCATTTGTTGCTTATATTCAATTGAGGTCTTTATTTCATTTGGCATCAAATATAGTTATCCAAGTGTTCAATTAATTTATTCATGCTTATTACTTGTTCATGAAATTAACACCTTAAATAGTCAATGAGAAGCTTGTTCATATTAGATGATGAAATATCGAAATCCATATTTGCTCATAGGTGAGTTATCAAGTTTCATATTCATTATCTAAGCTTGATTGTGTTCAATTTAAATCACTTTTAATTTACTTAAAATAAGCTATAATAATTTCAATATTTATTAAAAAAGATCACACACAAAACTCATTGGGTGAATACTAACTCATACTTTTCAACTTCTATAAGAACGAAACCCAATTTGACTTTATTTTAGATTCCACATCAAATTTTATGTTTATTTAAAGTCAAACTTCAAATTTATTATAGGCCTTTTATAAGTTTGGAGTTAGCTTCACACCTCACTTATATTCTACTTGAGCACTTTCATTTATTTCAATATATAAAATAATAGACTCAAGTATTCATTCAACGATAAACTAAGTGAATGAACTCATTTTTTTCTTAGCATATTCTCCTATGATGTTAATATTATTAAGTTCATTTAAATTTAATTTCAAATTTATTTCTTTAGGACTTTATATTTCATATTTAACTTAATGTTAAATCGATTTTTTTGTCCTAAAATCCTGCATGGCTACATCTAACTGTTTGTCTTCTTATGCTTCGAAGGGAGGACATGTCTCATGACATCACAAAGAAATTTTCACCTATAACAAACATATATAATTTTCACATATTTAAACCCCTCCCTCCCTTCTTTTTTAGTCTAAATTTATTTCTATATGTGTTCACATCTACTCGATTTTACTCCTATTAAGATAAATGATATTTTATAACACTACCGCTTTTCAACACCACGTTTTATTGGCATTAATGATGTCTTAAAATTTATAAAAAGAAATATAATCATATATTCCATCTACACATTCATGCTTTTTTATATATTCATAATCAACAATCATTTCACTATATTATTCATATTGAAAGATCAGCATATGGATCAGAGTCAAAGATAGCCAAAATAATTGATGTATTTAGGACAAGATTGTGGAGGAAGATAATAGCCATGTGGAGGATCTGATCATGACTTCGAAGCAGGATAAATCGAAAAAGGGGAAATAGAGTGGAGCAGGTTTCGTCGGTGGGAAAGATAGCCGAGCGAAAGGAGATGGGGAAAAAGGTTGCAGCTCAAGCAACTATGCGTGAGGTGATGGATTACGACGAGAGCTTGGATCGGCTTATGGGAAAAGCAAAGGTTGCGGGAAATAAGGATGAAGATTGAGGGCAAGCATCGGCGGCTGCTGCTCGAACCAAAAGAGAAGGCTTACGGTTTGAAATTCGAAAGGAGACTGAACGGGGTTCTACCCTAGTGAATGAAGGAGATAGGAGGAACGAGAGAGAGAGAGAGAGAGAGAGAGGAGGTTTGCGGCTTAAAGGGAGATGCACTGAAAGAGGAAGACGGGAGAGGGGTTTTGGTTTGAAGGGGACTAACCGGAGAGAGTACGAATGCGAGGTTTCTTGCTACTTGAGTCGAATGAATTGGGAAGGAGCGCCTGCGGAGCCACTTGCTGCTCCTTGCGGTTGAGGGAAATATGGAAGCTTATGGGTAGGAACCGAGCGAATCGAACAAAGAGGACGAATGACTGAGAGAGGACGGAACAGTTGCTCGGCTTGCGGTTGAGGGAAATCGAACGAGAGGGGGAGGAGAGGCGGGATCGCGTTTGCGAGGCCGAGCGAATGAGGGAGCTGTGAGGTTTTTTTTCTGGGGATTTACATACATATCACGCAATTCTTATTAATTTACATATCTCACACTTAAAGTTTACTATTTACTTACATAACACCTAAATCTTTCAAATACATCATTTTTACCACCGTGCCTCACGCCGTATGCTTCCCCTATAACTCCGTTTTGAGAAAACCGTGAACCACGCCCCGTGATGAACTTCCCCTCGTCCGCCTGCTTTGCTAAAACAAGCAACTCAATTCCGCGAAACCCTCCTGAAGAAGGAACTCCATTCAGTGAGAGGTCTTGCTCTTCCGGCCGGGAACAAAATAGCCAATGCAGTTGCCTGAAGGAAAGAAGGAACTCCATTCCCACGCTAAATCTTCGGCTCTTCCATCGGCTTCAGGGGAACAAAACTGCCTATGCAACTGCTTTCAGGGAAGAAGGAACTCCATTGCTACGCAAAATCTGCGCCTATGCTCGAGCAAAATCTTCATCTCTTCCTACGGCTTCCATCCTACGTGAGAAGGTAGGTAATTTACAACACATTATCAGAAGTCCCTTATTTTCTTTCCATAAAAGTTGTAATATCTTTTGAACTTATTATAGAATTTAGATTATTATTTCACTTATTTCGTCCTTACTTTTTTCATAGTTGGTTTGTTCTATTCATTTGAACTTGAAGGCATGTTGGAAAAGATTTGGCTCTAGTAACAATCAAATTTAATGGTTATTGGATTAAAAATACAAAGCAAAGAAAGTATGAAGGGGATAGGAAGACTATAAAAGTACAACAAGATGTGTTAAACTGTTTTTTATTAGTAGAGAAGATTGAAGAGATTTGTCCTTGGCAAAGAGGATATGATTATGAAATTTACTATTATGTTTATGGCACATCTCAAGGAATACAAATTTCTTGAAAATGATAATGTAGTAATGAGCATTTTAAAGTTATCTAATAAAAGTGGTCGTGTTGAAGTTGTTACTTTAACAAAAGATGTTTCAAGTTATACTTCTATGCAAGATATCGGAGTCATGCCACGTGGTGGAGCATATGTGATGCCACAAAACAAAGAAGGTTTGGACTGTAGGGACATGCTACAATAAGAACATTCAAGCTCCGACAATGATAGCCAATTTTCAGATGAACTTGTTTTATACAATGAAGATCTATTAACGTCAGATATGTTGGCAATTTGATGATGACGAAAGTTTGAAGCCAAGCATTTTCTTTGGTCTAAGGCTATTCAGAATTTTGGATAAAAGCCGTGACAAAACACGATCACCACTTGTGCTTATGTAGGGTGTCCTTGGAGAGTGAGAGCTTCTTTATGTGTAGATGGGCAAACATTTGAAGTCAGAAAAGTAGAAGATTTGCATGTATGTCTAAGTGTCAATAGAGCAGGCAACAAGCAAGCTACATCTAAATGGGTTGCTCTACAAATCCAAGATATAGTTAAAAAAACATCCAGACATCCCTCCAAAACAAATAAATGAAGATTTAGAGAGTAAGTATATCACGTCTTATATGAAATTGTGGAGAGAATTAGCACGAGACAACCTCTTTGGGGGCTTGATGACAAAGTGGGTCCCTACTCTAAGAAGAGCTTATTAGAAGAAATCTTGGCCACATTACTTATGATTATGATATCATCAACTCTTTCGTATGTTCTTTGTTTCAAAGTATGTCGATGCTTTTTTAGTTTTGCACTTTATGGGCTTGATGCATGTCATCTAAAATCAAAATATCTTGTTATCATTGACAACTCCTTGTCAATGTTTGCTTCAAAGTATGATTTTTCTTTCTAGTTGGTTGCACCTCTTATAGGTTTGATGCATGTCATCTAAAATCAAAATATCTTGGGTGTTGTTATCCACGAATTTGTTAGATGTCAATAATGGTCTTTACACTATCGCTGGTTTGAATCAATCAAAAGCTGTGATTTTTGAAGAATTTGGTTGACTCTTTGGTTGTGAGGTGATGCCATTATCTTTTATTTGATATAGAGAAGGGATTGGGAGAAGCAATTAAGTTTGTTTTTTCGAACATGTAGTAACGCTATTTGGAAGAATATGAAGAAGTATCATCACTTTTAAGATAAGATTAGAAATATTTTTCGCAAATGCATACACAAGATATGAATATGAGGCAAAAGTTATTGAACTGTCAAAAGTAAGCCTCAAGTCTATTCTTATCTTCTAAATTTACCATATAAATGGTCAAGATCTCAATTCCTTTCTGAAATTAAAAACCACTACAACACCAATAACTTATCAGAGTCATTTAACTCTTGGATAAGAGTGGCTAGAGATAAACTAATTGTTGAGTTGATAGACATGATTAGAGGGATGTTAATAGAACAAAGAGCTGAACAAAAGATAAATACATCAAGTTGGAGAGGTGAATTAGTCCCTGTTATTGAAGGTTACATGGGAGAGATAACAACAAGAAATGAATACTTTATTATTACGTAATCTACTTCATACAAGGCAGAGGTTGAAGGTCATTTTAAAAGACATGAAGTAAATATTGAGTTAAAACAAGAATAGATACCGGGCAAATGAATTCCATGTATACGTTTGTTGCTTTCATCGGTCAAGGAACACTATGGCACACTTATGTTGATCAATATTATCATGTTAATAGGTAGTTTTAATTATGCATTTATTTTTATTTGTATATTAAACATTTCTCATTCCATTTGCAGATATACTATGGCTTATGATGGTGCAATATCAACTCTACTTGGCAAAAATCAGTGGAGAAAATGTAATGACCATATTGAGATTGGGGCATCTAATACACTCAGACTTAGGGGGAGGCCAAGGAAGAGAAGATTAAAAAGCTTCATGGAAAACAATACCAAAAAAATACAGATGGTACACAAGTGTAGTCGTTGCGGATATTAGGGTCATCACAGGAACACTTGTAAAAATGCCCTTAATGGATCAAACTCACAGATGGATGACATCAATGCTTATAGTTCAGAACTATCATATCGACTTGGGAAGTAGAGAAAACTACCGGTTAGAGAGGCAATGATGAAGTTGAGACAATTGATTAATGAGAGTAATAGCTAGTAATAGTTTTTAGAGTAGGAATTACATGTATTTTTTGCACACAAATGAAACAATCAACATAGTTTTTTTGTTGCTTTTAGTTCTAAGGATTGCATGAATTTTTGTAAACTTTCATCTCAGATTGTAATCACAAATACCTTCATCTCAGATTGTAATCACAAATACTTTCATCTCAGATTGTAATCACAAATACTTTCATCTCAGATTGTAATCACAAATTTTTGTAATCTTTCAAGTCTCAGACTTTGTGGTTGTCGACTTTGTGGTTTATGGAATTTATGTTGTGGTATTCATATGTTAAATAGTAATACTATCACCAGTTAGTTCTGAATTTTTTGGTGGGCAGCAGCTTGTGGTATTCATATGTTGATGACATAATCAATAAAAGGCCCATCTTTCTATCAATTTCATCTTGGAAAATAAAATCATGCATGCATCCAATATTTGAAACTGAAACAGTATGGATACAGGGTATTAAAATTGAGAAACTATATAAGACTAACCTTCGGAATCAGTCTTCTACGTTACATTTTATAATATTTATGTTTTTCTGTTAGTCTCCATTGGATGATAGGTCACATGAGGCTCATGCATCGCTTCCACCATGGCATGATAGGAGTAGAAGTTTGTGTAAATCCAAGCTCCTTGCATCTAAAAAATAGAGAACCTCCATGCCGACAGGCCTTTTTTCTTTCTGTTTGCCTACTACTTGGATGCTAGCATTTGCACCCTGTTAGACCATTTTTATGTGGGCAGTCTACATATTAAAAATAAATATAAACTAACAACTATAGTACCATTCAAATGTTTCATAATAACAAAATAAAAGAACATAAAACCTCACTATAATTCACTTAAAATGAAAATAGTAATATACTAGCCAACACATTCAAACCAGAACCTCCGAGAAAGAGCCAAAACTCTTCACCTTCACCCCGTCCTCAAAATTTCTCCTCCTTCCTACATTTTCTCCTAATAAATATTCCCTATTTCCTTTAAATGTGTCATTTCTAAAAAATTTCAGTCACTGATTCCAATCGCTGCTCACATTGACCTCCCTGCATTTCTAATAAAGTTGGGGTGGACAGAAGTGGTGAGGATACTTCGGTTGCAGAAAACTTACGAGGCTGGATCATAAAGGCTTGATGAGGAGAATTTAGAATTATACATGCATAAAAACTAAAGGCTTTTGGGCTGGGCAGGGACACGGTCTCCCAATGTCCCTACTATAACTCTGCACATTAGAAATCAACAAAAGTTTTTCAACTTGATTCATCAGGACTGCAAAGTTTCAAAACAAGTCTATCTAATATTCAAAAGATTGTAGGCATGAATCTAAGGATTGATATGAATGAAAAATGCATTTCATCAATACAACGCACAGATGTTGAGAAAATAAGTACATATATACAAATATCATATTATATGTATTTTCCAAACACGTGAAATTTGACAAAATGCTGAAGAATTACAAGAACATATAGAATTGTATATTTCAATGCGAGTTTGAAGAAAAATTATTACATAATGTATATTTCAATGCACAGGTTTGGAGAAAATTAGCTATTGATGTTTTAAATTAGGCCAGAAGAAAAACATAACCATGCAGGATAAAAACCAAAGCCAGTCAGTGTCAATTAATACATTTATGTTAAATATAAACTACAGTACCATTCAAAATTTTCTATTAGTCTCCATTGTTAGTCAGAAAATCTCATGAAGTTATGGAACCATTTGGCAATGATTTACAAACTCATATTGGAGAATCTGACAGCTGAATGTTTTTTTTAAACTTCTGAATGTTTTGCTTGTTCCTGGTCTAGGGTATATCAACTCAGGAGTAATTCATGAAGCCGAGCAGTTGCAGTGGATCCATTCATCTACTGTTCAACGTAAAGGTAACTTGACTGACAACTAAAATCCAATAGCTTCTACTCTTGACAAGATGAACTGCATTCTGCATTTTGTATAGGCTGAACCATTTCTTACTCCTTTGCATTTGTACAAGTATATAGCGATGGCTTTTCTTTGTAATATTTATCTTGGTGATAGTTTCTTCATTTTATTTTCTTTCACGTTCATTATGTTATACTACTATGGCTTCCTTACCCTCTTGGGGAAGGGATTGCTCATTGTACAAGAATTTTTAGAAATGATCTGTGCAAAATTCATACCTTTTAAAAGGATTTAATTACTTTGAACCAAATTTGAACCAGCGCAATATATAACAAAAAATAGTTTCATTCAACACTTTGAACCAAATTTGAACCAGCACAATATATAACACATTCAACTAGCAATATATAACCAGCTTTGAACCAACACAATATATAACACATTCAACCAATAGAGACAATATATAACAAAAAATAAACTAGTTTCATTAATAATAGGTGCCAAAATACATTATCCTATACAAATTTTTGATTAATGATCTTCAAGAGACCATCAAATACATGATTAGCTTAATGATGAAAACATCATTACAATGATGATAACGAGCATTGTCAACATAATTTTGCCGACCCCACCTAGTGGGATTAAGGCTTGTTGTTGTTTAGGTTGAGATGGTCTCAAGTTTCTTCATTATGTTCCTCGAGAAGCTCTTCCTTGATAATCCATTTCATATATAGGTCATCACCATTTAACCAGATGAAATAACCACAATCATCTTTTGTACGATTTCAAGGACACCTTAAAATTTTTTTACCATAATTCTTTTCTTTATAGCTTGTGAATATGACGCATTGTAAATTGCAACGACACAATACTTAATGTTCTCTCGAGATGCCCATCAATGCGGATGATTTGCTTGAGCTCATTTTGGCAATGTGTAATCTATTAAACAAAGTTAAGAAAAAATAACAAATTAGTAATAGTTAAGGACATTTAAATAAAAAAAGAGAAAAATTTACAACTATTACTGGATAAGGCTACTCAATCAGTGGACTCTTTAATAAAGCAACTTAAATTTAGAATCATACAAAAATTTCTAAACAAATAAAGAACAAAAAAAGTTCTTAATTAATTTCAGAAATAACAGGGAATATTCTATGGATTAACACAAAAGAGCATCAATGACCCTCATACTCAACATACTATTGTCCTCCAGAAGAAATATAAATCAATATCTTATCCACCAATGTACCCAACAAATACTTTCACATTTAAATAACTAAACACATAGCATCACTAATCTTAAAAGACTAAGTGAAGATAGAGACAAAACATTACTTTGTATCGTTGCCCATAGAACCATCACTTACAAATGATAATTATTGGAGATTAAAATGCTGCTGAGGATAGGAAGTGCTGAGCAAGTTTTTCCTTCGAGGATTTTTCTTATATAGTACTCAAATATTCATTCAAATTTCATAGATATTTAATTTGAATCGAATTTTCATATATATTTTCAAAAAAAAAATATAGCAGATATATCTCTCAAATTATCATGTTATCAAAATATAAAGGGGATTCACATAAGAAGGTTGAAGAATCGTTCCAGAAGAAATATAAAGGGAAGGGGATTCATAGAAGAAATATAAGGGGATTCACATACATATTACTCAATTCAATTATTAATGCTAAACCGACGGAAGAGCCGAAGACCGACGGAAGAGCCAACGGAAGAGCCGAAGACCTCTCGCGGGAATGGAGTTCCTTCACAACTAACGAGAGGGTTTCAGGGGAATATTCGAGTTCATTGACGAGTGGAAGTTCCACAGCGAGAGTTTCACCCTCCCAAACGAGTATGGGAAGTACCGCATGAGGCGTGGTAAAAAATATGTATTTGAAAGATTTAGGTGTTATGTAAGTAAATAGTAAACTTTAGGTGTGAGATATGTAAATTAATAAGATGTATGTGGAAATCCCCTTTTTTTTTTTTTAGTTTTAGGTAGGATGGACCGAGAGTCACCATGTTGGAAGCTGCAACATGAAAAGACCCTTTGCTTTCATCATTTTTTCTAATAGGAAAATTGTAATCCATCTGGAAAAGAAAACATTGTTTCTTCTTGAAAAAGAGGCACAAAGTTTATTGATTTTATAACTGCAGTTTTGCACAGTGTTCGCCAAATAAATCTTAAAAGTGGTTTATCGTGTTCACCGTTCAAGCTGATGAAAATTGTAACTATTAGTAAAATGAACTAAATTAAATTGTAACATAATGTAGAGTGTTTCATTCTCTCAATGCATTATTGTTAGTTATTTTTCTTTTTTATTCAATCTTTGGAGTTTAATTGTATTGAATCGATAAGCATTTTTCATTAAGATTAGTTATGACCTAGTTATTTCTCCATTTGCATGGCGGAAGATTGATATATTGTGCAGTTTAGAATATTATGCTGTAATATATACGTATTATTAATGACCCTTAATCTTAAGTTTGCAGATTTATTGCAACCTGTGGTTAATCCATATTAATTAATCTGAGCTGCTGAGAAATATTTCGACTATGTTGATGCTGCTATTATTTATGCATGGAAAACCAGTTTACAGGGCTTGTGACAGCTCCCATTTTATTTTTATTGGCGAAGTACTAACATGGAGTAGCTTCCATTAAGTTAAGTGTAGAGATGAGGATGGTTGGATGGATGAGTAGCTTTACCTTTAGAGATAAAATAAGAAATAAATATATATGTGATAAGTTTGGAGTATCTCCGCAGAAGAGAGAGAGTCATCTTGGATTTTGGTCACATAGACATCCGATGATGCAATTAGAAGAGTAAATGTATTATATTTAGCCTATGTTTAAAAAAGGCAGAGGAGGAACCAAAAAGACTTGGCTAGGAAGTAGAAAATTAATCTTAATTTATTAGGATTAAATGAGAATATGACACTTAATAGGATACATTGAAAAAAAGATTCACATAGCCAACCCCACATAGTGGGATGGCTTGTTGTTGTTATTGTTGTTGGTTGAAGTAATGACATGGCAATGATTCAAGCTCTACAATGCAAAGCTGAAGATACATAAGCATGTTGCCTTAATTGAATGTTAATCCCTCTTTATGATGATCAATATGGTTGTTTACTTCATATACTAAAAACAAGATGGACGCAAGAAGAACCGAGCCATATATGCAAGAAGAGCCGAGCCATACAGGGAAATGGTCGCGTGTAGTTAGAAAACATGTTTCTGAAAACAATGATTTTCAATTCAAGCATTAGAAGTGTAAAAATGAAATCTGGATTAATGATAAAGCTTTACCAGTGATGGCTTCAATTAATTTTATGTTTGCATACTGTCGTTCCTTCATTGATCTATCTTTCAGCCTTTTTTTATCTTTGTTTGCGTTGTTTTTTTTAATAATTGTTTAATTTGGGGGTAATGATCAGGTGTGGGCTAAGAAACCATGGAAGATGCGGTTGTTAAATTTAAACATTTAAGTATGTTTACTGCTAAAAATTTGGGCTTAATGCAGTGATTTTATGTTTTGATACAAACAATCAGTTTTGTTTGCTGATAGGTTCCATTATTCAACGACTACTGATAGTCGAAAAAACTTAAATTTTGTTTGCTGCTTGATATTCTTAAGCGTCAACCACATCAACCAAAAATGGAACATTTACATTTGGACGTTAGCCATTTCATTGTAAATTTATTATTCCAGTCCAGGTCTGGAGGGTCAAGGCAATAACAGTTTATTTTGAGAGTCATTTTTGCACCTGTTGTAGAATCTGTAGGTTCTATTTTCTTTCTTTTTAAGAAGCATCTGAAATTTCTGTTCATCCAGTAATAGAAATAAGATGGCTGGAATAACACCAAAACTCCGAATTTCTCTCAATTTTGACATCTTCTGCTTCTGATGAGCATAAAATCTTAAGTTTGCATCACTTATCAAATTTACTCCAAGTAGTATTGATATATAGTAAATAAATATTCTTGAACATAAGAGCTTTTGTTGTCTAAGATGAAATTATGACTTCTGTTAATAATATGATATGAATCAAAAGTAAAATAGAGAAAAGGATAATGCTTTAAAAACTTCCAAAAAAAACCTGATTAATGCACTCTAGACCTATCATAAGCTTAGCCTAACAACTAGTAAACATATACGGAAAGCCTGCCTGTCAGAATGCCAGAATGCCAACCAAGATCATAGCCTTGGCCTGTGAGCAAAATAGAGCTAAGTTTTGAGCTGATTTTGAAACTGAGGGTCAATATGACCCATGAATCGAAATTCGAAAAGCTTTGATGACAATTCTGCGCAACCTGCGAAATGCACAGAAAATCAAAATAAATGATCTATGACGAAAATGCTTTTCGAATGTTGAAATTAATCAAAATCAATACACGCAATTCACGGTCAACCGTCAAGAAATAAATGCCGACGCCTTCAATTGAATTGAATATGCCCAAACAACTTCCTACCATGAAATTGACGTTTTGCGTCAAAATAAATTTATCAAATGAATTATCCGCATGTTCTGCAGAAAAGCGTTATCATGCAACAACACTCATTTTTTTAAATTAACCGAATCGATATGAATTAACCAAATAACTTCAATCACGATCAAACATCTATCTATAAACATGAGCTATCAATATTACTCAAATGAGATTTGACGACACATAAATTGAGATAAGTAAATTTTAATGCTTGTGACTCACAAGAAATTAGTAAAGCAATAATTGAATCTCATTTTATAAATTTTTTTAACTCTGAATTTTGTTGAAAATAATTCAAAATTTGAAATAAAATTATTAACTAAATATAATTATATCTTGACTACATGTATATATTTATGATTAAATTAGAGTGTAAAATAAAAAAATGTGAGATCAAAATTATATTTAAAATTATCATGATTATATAAATATAAAATTATATATTGATTTATGTGCTATAATTAAAAAGAAAATTCAAAAAAAAAAAGAGAAAGAAAAATATGCTTAATTAATTATCAGTTAAATATATATTAAATTACGTTTGTTGAAAGATTATATTAAATGATGATGTAAAAAAAATATAGACGTACTTATATTTGTCATTTTTAATCAACGAAAAAAAGCTGCCATGCTTTTACCTCCATGTTCAACAAATAGCCAACCTCCATATTATCCTACCTCATACCACTCAACGTGAAATCAATCGGGATTGATTGGCAATTGGCTGTGAAAAGCATTGAAAAGTTGTATTGTGGGAAAAATGTTAGAAAGATAGTTTTGATGAAGCAGTTTAACTACTCAGAAGATTGAGCTATGTGGTGTTATGCTGCAGCTGTTTAAAAAAAAAGTTATAAAATTATCTTTATGGTCATATAACATTAACAAAATAAGAAATTTTCTTTTTTTGGAAGTTCATACATACCCATAAGTCTTGTATTTGACATTTGAATTTAACACATCACATTACACTAAATAACATGGAAATTAAGATAATATTTGGGCTAATAATGCTAACATAATATTAAGCTTTTTATCCAAATGATCAAGTCTTTTAAAAAATTTATTTTCCAAAGCTTCTCCAAACATAATTATCTGCTTGTCTCTTAATTTTAAAAAAAAAATGTCATCCAATGTTCGATTTGAGGACACATGTAAAATCTTCATTAATAACTTCTTCTAGTGTCAGTTACACATTGAAAATTTGTATTGAATAATTTTAGAGAAATTCATGACTTTATATTTTCTTAGCTATGTTGATATAAACAAAGAAAAAATATTAGCATATACAGATTAACAGTTGTGTATATAAAATAATTAATACATTTAAATGCGAGTGATTTTTTTCTTATGCCATTAGCATATTTAGAAATTTAGCAAAAACATATCAATCATATACAGATTTATTTTTTATAAAAGGAAAGAAATTTTATTACCTAATAAAGAAAAGTACAAAGCCATTAAGGGGATAAAATTAATGCTCAAAGAGTTACATTAAACTAAAAGCGATAAATCTCCTAACTAATACAATAATATATTACAAAAATAGAAAAGATCAACTCAGAAGAAAGACACTAAAAAACCATCTGCAAGACCTCAAAACTTATAAAAGACCTCCAAGATACTAAAGAAAGGATAAACACACAAAAAAATAAAAAACAAAGATAAAAAGCAAGGATAAAAAACAAAGGAAGAATATGCTAGCTCAAGTTAGTATCATCTCTAGAGCAAATATATATAAGTATTCAAATTCATGTTTTATAAAGCTATGAAGAGAGATAAAATAAAACATCAAAGCTATCACAGCCAACAAACCTCAACTTTAGCTATCAGTTGAAGACTAATAGCCAAAAAAAGAACCAAGTCCATGAAATGTAAGAAGTCATCAACCAACGAAATATATCATCCAAAGATCGAGTAGTAGTGAGAAATGAAAGACTAACAGTAAAGCCATCACCAAAATAGAAGAAAAGCCAAAGAAAAATAGTCAACAGAATCCTAGAACCAATCACCAACATCGGATCCAAAAAACAACAAAAGCATCCACCAACAAACCAAGCAACCTCCACCAAACCAACCAAAAGAGAGAAATTAAACAACCAACAAATCACCAACATCCTAGAACCAAAAAACAAAAGAGACAAACCCAGCAAATAAAGCCATCAAGCTAACCAGCTAATAAAGGCATCCAACCAACAAAACCATCCACCAAGTAATCTCCACCAAACCAAACAAAACAACATAGAAATGCAAAGAAAAAAAGCCAACAAAATCCAACCAAAACAACATCTAAAAAGAAAACAAAAGTGACAAACCCAATAAATAAAGCCATCAAGTTAACCCAACAAAGGCATCCAAACAACAAAACCAATTCCAAAGCAACCTCCCTAAACCAACCAAAAGAGAGAATGCAAAGAAAAACAACAACTAGCTACCAAGATCCTGAACCAACACAAACCCAAAAGAGACAAACATAACAAATGCGGCATCTAGCCAACAACAAAAGTCCACCAAAAACCAAACTAACAATAAAAGAGAAATGCAAAGAAAATCGCCAGAATCCCAAAACCAAAACATCCTAGAACTAGAAAAGAGACAAACCAAATACAACCACAACAAAGGCATCCAACCAACAAAAAGTAAACCAAAAACTGCACCAAACCAACCAAAACAACATAGATGCCCAAGAAAAATAGTCAATAGAACTCCAAAACCAACCACTAACCTCCTAGAACCAGGCAGCCAACAAAAAAGATAAACCTGACAAATAAATCCATCAAGCCAAACGGCCAACAAAGGTATCTAGCCAACAAAATCAGTCCACCAAACCAACCAAAACAACAGAGAAGTCAAAGAAGAACCCAATTAATCCCGACCACCAACCTCCCGAACTAAACAAAAAGAGACAAACCCAACAAACAAAGCCATAATACAAGGCCATTTCAGATTGACAACTGGTCGTACCCATCATAATAAAGAAAGATGGATTTTTTGATGTATTAAGAACTCCTTCTCATTGAATAAAAGTATAGTAAATTCATTTCTAACCAAACTAATATATGCATGGAATACTCAAGATAACAAGTCATCAAAACATTCACAAACAAAGCCAGCACCACCCAAAGCAAAAAAAAACAACCTTCAAAATCAACCCAAAGAAGGACCATCCAATCAAAAACCAAAACTAGAAACAAAAGGATAACAAAGGGATAGCCAGACGAGAAAACCTAGAAAGAAGAAAAGTGAGAAGTTTAACGAAGGAGTTAATTTCATATCTTTTTTCATCAACATATTTGATTTATCATAAAGGCCTATATTGTAAACTACATAATGTTGAGATATAATATCTCACTATCAGAACATTAAAGTTTTAATACATGTGTGCAGTCATCCCTAATTCTTTTACATATTTATTAAAGCTTTAGCAATATGTTCTCATCTCTTCATCTCTTCATATTGTGTCGCCCATATTCACAACGAATTACTCTCAACAAATAGTTGCCCCATTCGATATTCATATACTCTGTGACGAATGATAGGTCATCGTCTACCACATTGTTGACCTCACTTTTGGAGTGAGTTCTCAATCTCCTCATTTTAAATGAGTCTTCTGAGACACTAAGACTTCCTTAGTCAAGACATTTCTAGTGATAACACTTAACTTAAACCTGAGAGACTTAGAAGTTAATCATAATTAGGTTATGCCTTAGGGATTATGATAACCCTCACCCCACAACCCAAATCCAATACCTATTAAACCTACAATCAAACCCAAATCCAAATTCAAATATCAAGCCAAATGATTGAAGCCCATGATCAAATCCAAACTTGAAATCCTTCCTAAGTCCTTTAAATCAATTTCATGAAAAAACTCATCTAAATCTATCCAAAATCAATTGATTTTCTCATAATTTTATTTATCTTCCCTCTAAATCATATATTCAAATAATCAAAACTAAATCAAACTAAATCAAATTAAATCAAAACTCTTCCAAGTCCTTTGAATCAATTCAAAACTCATCTAAATCAAAATCAAAAATTAATTTTCTCACAATCATTCCTTCAATCACCATCACAAATATAAATTTTACAATCATCATCAAGTCAAACCCAACTTAATTTGACTTGAAATATTCAAATGAACCAAAACTCATTTGAACAAATTATTGATTTATATATCAATCTCAAATCCATATATAAACTCAACTAAATCAAATCAACCCAAAATTAAGCTAAAATTCAATTAGTTCACTTGACCCAAAGTGACCAATTTGACCTACATGAACCCAATCTAATTCAATCTAAATCAAAGTGAATTAAGTCAATCCAAACTTTATTACTGACATTATTGATCATCTGGGTTGATCAATTATCATAAATTGGGTCAAACCAATCCTAGCCTTTTGAAAGTCAACCCTTTAATCTATGAAACTAGCCAAATTGCAAGCCAAATCCATTGAAACCAATGATTCAAATCAACCCAAAATCAACATTTGAACATGACTTGACCTTCAATTGAGGAAAACCTAACCCACCTCCTCTGACCCAAGTTGACCCAAATTGACCTAAATGACCAAATAGGTCAAATAAAAATCCAATCTAAATTGATTGCAACCAATGACCCAAGTTCATTCCAAATTGACTATTAAACTTGACCAAAGCCTCAATTGAGCCCGATTGACTAACTAGACCCAAATGACCCATTGAACCCAACTTGACCTAAAGGGTCAAGCCAACCTAAAACCCAATCAAATCCAAATTGAACTCAACCAAAGCTCTCAACACATTCGAAATGATCAACCAAACCCAAGTGAAGTTATTATTTAAGCCAATTTGGTCAATTGGGTCAAATTGATCAACTTAACTCATTTGACCTGAATGAACTCAAATGAATCAAAATCAAATCTAAACCAAATTGAACTAAACCAATAACACCATACACTCCAAATGATCACATGAACCTAACCCAACCCTTGGTTTGGCCTAATTTGATCAATTGGTCAACTTGACCCAACTTAACCCAATTTGACCTAAATAGGTCAAATTAAGCTAAATCAAACCAAATGAACTCCAAATCACTTGAAATTTGGGCTAACCCACTTTTGACTCATCTCAAATCTGTTCAAATCAAATCCAATGCCAAATAACCATTTTACCCTTGGGTCAATGGTATCACATGAGACAAAACATCCATGTAAATGATCATTCTTCTTCCTTGTCTACTTGACACTCATCCATTGCTCCACCTAGGCACCTAGGGCACTATTCACTTGACCGAAGGAGTGGTTGGATCAGCCATGACCCATGGGGAGGTGAAATCATCTCCCCATTCCCATTGGAACACTCGAAAAGCTCAAGGACTCCCATTACCCCCTTAGCAGCCACCTCCACTCAAGCCATGTCACCTAGGATGATTCCCTGCCAAATTCGAGCTCCCCTTGGCAGCCATTTGATCAAAATGGCAAAATTGGCCATGGTCGCCCGATCCAAGAAATGAGGGGGTATACTCCCCTCATTCTCACTTAAATCCTTTCGCTTGCACTCAATTCAACCCTAGCAACCAGAGATCCGCATCCTAAAACAATTTCCAAGCTTTCCAAGTGCTCCCATTTCTCCTCTTCTCGATTTTGCAGAAAACCAAAATAGGGCATACCCCCTCTGATTCTCATTTACTCAAATCTCCACCAAAGTACAATTAACTTTGAACACACCTTCCTTGGAGTTAGACGAGCAAGAATGAATCATTTCCCGACCCCTCTGACCACCGGATGACCTACTTCGATCAAAGCCGATCACCTACGTCTCGTGCATTGGCCTTCCGAGCAAACCACACCAAATCAAAGCTCGTGTCACACTGGCTTGCCTCTACTGAGAAGCTTCCTCAATCGAACCCGCCTTAGCCCTGAGGTATGCCATTGAAACCAACCTTTAGGTAGAAATGGTTTGGTCCTGAAGAAAAATTGTATGCCATGAGATTTCCACCATTGGATCTCTTCGTTCTGCTTCTCTGATGGTGTGGGATAGATTTGAACTTGATCCGAGCTCAGGTGAACTCAAATCGAGCGATGAACAACAGACGATCTCCGTCTCTCTCCGCTCGGGAAGAGATAGATCATGGGTCGCCCGTTCCGCGTGATTGGAACGCATGCACCCAAATCATGCTCGATTCATCCGATTAATTTAAAGCGCGGATTAATCGTGGTCGTCCGATCTTTGGATCCGGACACGAAACCGCAACCTCGTCGCTGACTCACCGGAACCATTCCTGCGACACATGGAAAGTGCATCGGCCAATGGATTAAGGTTAATTAAGGTTAATTAAATGCTTTTTATCATTGAAACTTCCAAAATTCACCATAAATTATAGAAAAATCCCAAAAATGCAAATAAATATTTGTTTTAAAGGTATTTTAGATGAGAATTTAATAAAAATATTTTTTTAATTTATTTTGAACAGTAAATAGAGCTTAATTAGAGTTTAATTAAAATTTTAATTAGCATAATTACTCTAGTCATTCAAATGATCAATCCCAAAATTTCTAAGATTGTTTGAGAGGATGACCTCTGCCTCCTCTAATTTTCTTGAGATTTATTACTTATTTAATTAGGAAAATTGATTAATTGACCCCACCAATTACTCTCATAATCTAATTAATGGTTAATTAACCTTATGAATAGTAATCAATTACCTGATTGAGTGGTCAATCTTTATTCAATAGTGAATGAACCCATGGGATGAGATTAGGGCCTCCTTCCTAATCTATTTTCCTAAGTTTATTTCATTAATTAAATTAATCAAGGCTTAATCAATTAATTAAATGACTTAATTAGTCAAATTGAAATTATAATTACATGGAATAGTCTTGGGTAGACCCTTAGGTGTTCAACAACTTAAAAAAATTCTAAGAAAATTATTGTTAACCCACATATATGGGAGAATTATAATAGTACTTAATTAAGTTTTTTTAACTTAATTAATCATTAATTATGAGCTAATTATATTAGACCCCTTTCATTTCTTAGGATCATTGCTAATTTAATTTTCAATTTATGTTCATATCATATTGACTCATAATTATTTGATTAATTAAGTTAATGTAATATATGTAAGGGTTAATTAATGAATTTAATGTATATTACAACCTAATTAATCCAAAAAAATCAACTTAATTATATTTTATTAAACCAAGTTAATTTACAAACATGGGAATGAGTTAGGATCAACAAACCTCTTTCTCTCTTACCTTAAATCAAGTCAAACATCAAATTAAAAGTGACATTAAAAAGCTTTGGTTTGTTTTAAATGATTTTATTTGATATAATTGTCCTTAGGAATTAATTTGATTGAATGAAATCATATGCTTATGTTTATTTGTTCCTCTCCAATCATATTAAATATTATATGTCATTTGATTCATGCATTCATCTTTTGTTAAATTAATTAAATTAAATGGTTTCCTTTATGTCAAGTTTGCATGTGTTGACTTAATTTGATATATGTGTATTAATATCACTACTAAATCCAAATATATTTTACAAAGCTTATAAATGATTGATTATATATGCTATGAATGCTAGTTATAAATACATAGGAGATGTATGTGATTATACCCTAAGTGTGTGGCTTGAAGCTTTCCTTTCTTTCATTCATGTGTAGCTTTACATGCATTTGAATGTTAATAGGTATATAGTACAAACATACCGGGAATATGAAGCTTTAGTTAGCCCTAAGAAGGTCATTTGATTACCTCACTTTTCTGATTAATAGCGACAAGTACTTATTTGATTTCATTTACATGTATTTCTACATTATAATTTGAATAAGAACTTTAATCCACATGCATAAATATTGCAATCAAGTAAAAAATATAATCTTTGCATGGTTTTACTTCTTTTACTATATGTATTTGAGAAAAGCAAATATTTAGTCTGGACATTCCGGGAATACGAGACTTTAAGTAGCCCCAAGGAAGTCGTTTGATTACCTCACTTTCCTGGTTAATAATGACATGTACTAGCCTATGTCTCTTATACATGTATGTGTGTACATGTAATTATAGAATTAAAACCCCTTTTCTTTTATCAAAAATATATGCATTTGCAATTGTTCAAGTGATTGAATTAATTGATCATGTGATGTGGAGCTATCTTTCTTATGTTTATGTATGTAAATTTGCATATGGTTGAATGTAATATATAGGTATAGACATCCTGACATCGAGGCATTAGCTAGCCCCAAAGAGGGTATTTGATTACCTCACTTCCCTAGTTAACAATGACATATACCTATTTAATTTCATCTTTATGTATTTTTGTAAAAGAATTTAAATAGAGTTTTAAATTAATATGGTGAAATAATTCAATCGAATAAAAAAAATGTAAACTTTAAATGTACATACTCACATCCATCATTCAAGTATTCTAAAATATATTGTATGCGTAGGTACACTTATGATTTAATCATATGTATGTTACATGTGATGGAAAGGAATGATTTAACATGTGTCATGTGATAGTAATTCAGTCAAATTAATCTTAATATACCTTTCATGTTGAATAGAAATATTTAAAGTGAATCTAAACTTAGAATTAATTAAATCATTTAAGCCATTGACTAAAGAGAACTAAATCAAATTAACATGCTTTAGAAAGTAACTTAAGGTAGGGATGAAAGAGGGCAACCCTCTTTCTTCTCTTTATAATACTTAGTTGCTAAGTGTAATCATATGAAACAAAAGAAAACACAAATTAAAATTCTCAAATAAATTAAACAACTTCAAGTAAAACCAACCTTTCTTGTTAAATTGAACCTTTCCAAACTTAGAAAATACAACTCTAATGCTTAGTAAGACACACCATACAAGCCTTAACACATTAGAATTAAGTCACCACTTCTAGCTCTATGTTAGGGCGGTGTATGGTGTGATGTGTGTTTTATTTTATGATGTATTATTTTAGACTGCATGTGAGTGTGTATGCTTCGTAGATTGGATGTTAAGCTGATGTTAGCTTAATCATATTTTCTACAGGGAATTATGTTTAAGGGGTGCTTAAAATCAATATAAATGCTCTCTTTTGCAGGTTGCTTAAACTCCTAAGCATGATCCAAGCTAAGACAAGTGGGCTTGGCTACCCATGTGCGGGGTGCTAAGTTTGAAATTATAAATATAACTGCTTGAGAATGTATGTATGTTTAGCAAACCTTGTTTTGCAGGTATAATTAGATTTGCTTTTCTTACTTTTAATATAATTTTGCATTAGGAATTATGAGCATTAACTAGAAGGTTTGTCCTAGGGTGCCATGTGATGCCTTGAAACCCACCAAATCAAAGAAGAAAGGAGGAAAGAAATGAAGACACGAGGGATGAAGGAAAGAAGACCCTCATAACATTTTATAAATTGTAATTATTATTTTGTAATACTGGGTTGTATAAGAGTAAAGCTCAACTACCCATATTTTCTTTTTTGGGCTATACGGCGACACCCAACCGCACCAGCCTCTTATTCTTTTATGCTAGTTTTATAAAATTATTTGATGTTATGTTTACATTGCGCATTAGAAAATGCATGTTTTTCATAGTTTCTTTATGATTGATATTTGAATGTGCGGCTTGGATGCGATTAGGCTCTTAAGAAAAAATAAATTTTCTACCAAACTATAACTCATAACTAAAATTTTCTATAACTCATAACTTCATCCTAAAGCTTAGATTGTAAATCAAGATAATTAAAAGATTTAACAATCCCTTAGCTGTATATTGTATGTTTCACATCATGCATGCATATTGTTTCACTCTTGCTAAAAGAGGATTTCCATCCTTACATGATAGGGGAATGCTTGACCTTTGTGGGCCTCCTCTATGTTAGAAAATACCTCTTTCATGCCGATTTAGCCCATAATCTATTTTCGTCATGCATTTTGGCATAAGAAATCATATATCCTTTGTCAAAATGAAGATTCAAAAATTAAATAAAATTCGAAGAATTTTTGCATTAGATTAAGTCATTATTCATATCACTCATACTCTAGTCTCTTAGAGAGTGAGTTTAAGGACTTTAATCTTTTTCTAAATAATAACAGCCTAACTAATCTTGCAAAATCATATGACTTGACCACATGGATTTAAAATGTAGGAGTTAGCTACTGCCACTCCGGCGGTCATAAATAAGTGGTTTATCCTCTCTGGTGGAGGTAAACCATATACCCATCTTCGCTTAGATCTAGGTCATGCTTTGGCTTATGCCAAAGCTCCCTAGATTTAGAATCTGAGGTAGTTGTTTCCTTCGGGCTACAAGCATAAATTCTTACCTCTTAGTCGTTTTCACAATCTTGTATTGTTGGATTATAAGTCCTAGTAATCTAATAAAATTTCAACCTAAATACATAATTATCTTCATTTTCAAATATATAAAGCCCAACCATAGAATATATTGGAATGCTCACTAAGTTTCCTAGTATCATGGGCATTTCCTACTTATTCTTTTTGGCTTCCAAAATAAGTCTTCTCCTTGAAATTTCTCAATTAATTTTTTCAAATACAACCAATCATTTGATAGTCTAACCTTGAAATCTTTGGAGATAATGATTGTCTACTTTAATCGAGAGTATTCTTAGGAAACTCCATTCCCTAAGATGTAATTAACTATAGAGGCTTGCCTCCACAGGGAACTTTAGAACACAGTTTAATATAAATCTATTCATCCATATAAAGCGAAAAAAATCTCTAGTATATTGAAGACCCATCATGCCTTGGGAGTCATTATTTGGGACATTTAAAGGTGAAGCCTCTATCTTTCAAGATAGTACATCATATCTCAATTTTGTACATGATCACTTCAATAAGTACCCCCTATGATCTGTGTGGTGTCCCCCACATCCAAAATAAATATCACACACATTAAAATCAATATCTTCTCGAGATGAATGTCATCATATATAATTATGTAGAGCTGTTGTTGCCCCTACTATCTTTATTTTCTTTTGGAATGAATATGTTGGCCACATAGAATAGCCCACTTCTTCTTCCAAACTCCAAAAGTCCTCTCGATAACACCCCGTAATGATGAGTGTCATTTGTTAAACATTTTTCTGCGCCCTCATACTACTTGGCTGCTCCTCTTAAAATCAGGGATATGATACTTCGTATCCAGAAATGCCTTAAGAAATCTTTGTTGCATTGGATATCCAACATCAACGGGGTAATATTTTCTCGGCGATGATAAAAATATAATTAATTCATATGAATTGCTTTAAACAATGCTTTCTTGCTCAATTACCAACCTAAGAGCGGCATTAAAAAATTACACTCTCGTCTATGTGTTGCATATTTTAATATACGACTATCATGTGTAGTGACCTTCCATCTATCCATGATGAAAGTGAAACACTTGTTGAAGTCGCATACGACCAGTATATTCTGCGTCGATGATCCACAAGATCCTATATATGCGACTTTCTCACTGCTAGAAACACGCGCATCAACATGTGTTCCTTCAAGTGTACCAATACAATTCTATCATACACTTCACTCTACTTAGAAAATATTATTAAAAACAATGATATAATAAGAAAAAAGGCATGACAAGAAAAAAGTCATAAGACGTGTACCTTAAAGAATGACATATATCTAATTTCGTTGTATATTTTCGATGAAGTGCTTTCAAAAGTTGGATCAATTGGCTTCACAATATTTCTGGCAAAGCTTACTAATGCATCTAAATCCACTGACAAATACCTACTAATAATTTCTTATGAATGCTGAAAATGTTCACATATTACTCGTATTGATTCATTATATGATAGAATATATAAAGTTATAGCCATCACTTCTCTTGTGCTTGTCTTAGATGAACCATGAAGCCCATGAGAAGCTTCAAGTTCCTGTAGAAGGTCAACAAAAATTAGTTTTGACATCAGAAATACATTGTAAAACCTAGTAGGGTGGCCTCCTAATAGTCCCCAATCCATTTGTCTCCAATGTGAGATGAGGTCATACATGGATTCTTGCATACATATGATTTATAGAATTCATTTATGAAGTATATCGTCATTATAAAACAGAGACTCTTTGAGCCCTTTCTAGCTCATCGTCCTCCATCAATTTAACCTATATATTAGAAGACAACATAAATAAATAATATGATGACTAATAATAAAGAGATATAAAGTATAGAGTTATGAACGTTTTACGAGCGTGGATATATAAATAAAAAATAAACAGTCGAAGGTAGTTATGAATGTTTAGACATCATTATTATTCATAAAATAGTGAAGGTAATGAACTCTTCGCTCAGACACCATTGTCAGAAAAGCCTCTCGCTTAGTGGGGCCTTCAAGCAGTTTCATTGAAAATAGATATAACGACATATCGTTAAAAATTTTAAGTGTACTATCGAATATCTTAACAGCTTCTGACATTGGTGGACAAACATGCACGGTTCTAGCACTGGAAGTCATGTTTGCGCATGTTGAAATCAATTGTGAGATTTGGTCTCTTATAAATGTAGTATTATTTTTTCTTCTATTCTGTCTTTGCCGACTTAACCCTGATGTGCATTTTGATTGACTGCCATCAGTTCATCCACCAATAGCATGCATTAATTCCTCAATAAGTTCATTGGAATGTGCTTCTTTGGGCTCAATTAAATTCTGTGGAATTTCTTGACTTGGAGCCCAAGCATGAGCACCGGTAGCTACTACGCCACTAAACATCATGTCAAGCTTTTCTTCTAGCTCCCCACATAGCCTAATTTTTTTGTATTAGGCACAACTTTTTGAGAGTGTCATTTTGGAAGCAAAACATGTTACTTGTTAAAGAATCAAACCCGACTCCAAAGAAATAAAACAAGTTGGATAAAGTCATTCGCTTTACCTGTAGTTTTTCTTTCCACCAATCATCTGAAGCCTCTATTATTTTTCTTATAGGATCTCACCTAAGCCAATAGATCTGCATTTCAGCTCCTTCCAGAGTTCTAGTCTTTCTTGAGTTGGTCCCATTTATTCTTCAGCTGTGTTTTCCATATTGTCTTCCTGTTTTCTTTTGAAATTTTATTAAGATGTTTTGTCACCCTTCTTTATTAAAGTAAGTTGTTAGTCCCTCCCCATCTCTTTTAAACATACATCACAAAATATTATCTTGATTTCCTCTCTATGTGGATACACCACCATCTCTCGCTTGCATTTGACAAGCGATAATATTCACAGAACAATAATATGCAATATAAAATTTAACATCAATTTAAATTTAACCATCTCAATCAAAATGTCGATACTTATAGCTCATAAACTATCGTACTGTTGTTCCATCTTATATAATGACACAAATAATACTTCAGTAAAAATGAATCACTTTGCCAAAATAATTATATTATGCTTAAACCTTCGGGAGATTTCATGGTCACGAATAATAAGCCACTAAAGAGAAATGCATCCACCTCAACAAGAATAAGATTGCTTAATTCACACAGCACAACAAAAGAATCACATAGCATCAAAGCCTCAGAGGTGTACTTAATATTAACTTGAAGATTTACAGTCATATCAATGCCTCGGAGAAATAATCAAACTATCCAAATGTACAGAAGATTTATGCATATTCGGTTTGTTCAGGGCCCGTTACCACTATGCAGAGCCTCTAACTGTAGATATCTATAGGAAAAGCCCAACAATACAACATAAGAAATGATAAAATAGATGTATCGCAGAGAAGTAGTAAATCACCCATAGTAAGGGTTCATTAATGTCACATATGTAACAAAACCCAAATTCCAAGATAATTCAAATATAATTACATTTGAACATAGAATAGATTAGATTAAAAGAAAAAGAAAACAAATCAGAACACCTTTTTCAAAAAAAGAATTGCACTGGGAAATCGAGAGAAGTATGTATCAAAATGTAAATCCAAAATTTTCACTTCATTCCCCATTAATTAATGGACATTATTAAAGAAACTGAGATGCAGCTCATTGCAAAGACATACCTTCGATGGAGTCACGATGAACAAATCGAGAGATAGTGCTCATCACAATGTGGGATTTCGAGTAGCCAGTGGAGGATTGAAGGGAGGCCCATGAGTTCTGAAGCCTAGCTGAACCTTCAAGGTTCATGGGTTAGGGAATAGGAAACCAAATGGAAATGCTGAACATGGGAGAGTAAATTATGGTTTTTTAATAATAGGGATAAACTTGAAAGATATTTTTTTACGAAAGGCGGAATAGAATTTTGCAATCGGATCGGAGTTCCACTCCCGAGTTGCGAAAACGGCAATAGCAATCGGGATTTCATACGAAATGAGATTTACAAAGCTATTCCCAATTACTTCATTCTATTTTTTAGAAATAGGAAGCAGCTAAAAAGCTGCGCCAAATGGGTCCTAAATATAAAAAAAATGAATAAAATAAATAACACTAAAAAGGCAAACTCAATCTCCCCTTCGGTAACCGACACTTAACGTTTTTCCTTCCCAATTCGTCCCTCCATTATAGGAGAAGGTTTCTTCTTCCATGCGGCACTCGCCTCTCCCTCTATTCCTCGCATCCTCTCCCTCTCTCCCGTCGCTTCTTTGCTCGATTGAACGATAAAGCCGATGAACCCCTCTGCTCTCTACCTCGGGCACAAACAGCAAGCACACCCTCCGCTCGAGATAATGTGGCTTTACTCTGTTGCGAGTTACCACGAGAGGATTGCCGGGAAGAACTTTTTTGCCTCCTCCAGCTTCTCTTCGCCTTCTCTGCTGCTAGCGACGACGCTAAGTCTATAGCCCTGATCGCTCCGGTAGTTTATGATTTGTATCAATGCGTCGTGGACAAGATGGTAGAGACAAAAGTGATGAAGGACATAGAGTGCTTAGCAGAAGGCATTTTGAGTTATATTAGTATATGCAGTGGTCAGCACAGAGATTTGGAGGATATTTCTATAGGACTACATCCTTGCTTTCTTGACCTGGTGAAAGTGTGGACGTTGAGGCACTCTGCTAGCGAGGGTAGTCTAGAGGCATTATTTTCGTTGATTAGTAGTGAAGCTAGAAAGAGATTTGAGATGGAAGGATGTGGCATTGGTTATTTAGTTGGGGTAGTAATTGTTTAGGCTTTCTTGCTCAGATTATGCTTGAAGGTGAAAGGTGGAGGGGCTTCAAGGAAAGAGTTCAAAAGGAATTAGGAATCTAGCTAGTTTGTTTCATTACTATGTTCTGATATAAGCATTGTTTTGAAATATTGTTAAGGTTCTTGCTAGATCCAAAAGTTAATGCAGCTGCTCTATTGAATATTGAAGATGAAAAGCTTGCAAGAGGAGTCCTCTATGATGTTGTGGTTTTAGTGGATTATTCTTTCCTTTTTTTTTTTCCCGGAAAGAGATAGATCAGCTTGATAGTATAAGAAATCTTCTTGTGACAAAGCTGAGTGTTACAAATGAAGCTGTCAAAATTGGAGACAATGCCAAGACCATCTCCTACTTGAATGCTTCTAGAATCTCAATTATGTTTTTGTGAGAAACGCATTAACGCCTTGAAGACAAAAACTTTATCTCATGCCGAGAAAATTATATAATTTCTTTTGTGTAGGCAATCTATACATGTTATTTATAGTGTGATAGGGAAGAAGAAGACTTAGACAGTGATTTATACCACTCATACACCCTCTTTGTAGCACGGTGAGCAGGTGCAGACTCCCGAAGTAGCTCCCTACGCAGGGATGACTCCGGGAGGCTGCCAGATTCTAGACTAAGAAAAATAAAGTACTTGAATGAATGAATCACTATAAATTAAAGATTAAGATATAAAAATCCAAAATAAAATTAAAATTAAATATATGAGCATCAGTTGAACTTATGAGGAATGATTGAAAAGTCAAAATCAAGCTTGAATTGTGAACATAATCCTGTTGAATGCATTAAATTCACAATGACTCTCATAGGGAAATTCAAAGAGAAGGAGAAAATGATTGAATGGTGGTAGTACTCTACCACTGATAATTGATTTTGAATTATTATGAAGGCACCCAATTAAATGTTATGCAATGAGAAGTAGGAAAGATATGATAAATGTGGGATATGGAAACAATATGGTTCATTGCATTATAAAATACCCAAATTGAAGAGATTCATTGATTGGTAAGCTATGAAAATGAAGGGATTTTGGATGATCCTTACATGTATTACAAAGATACATCTCTCATCTAACCCAAATGCTTTTGATGCACATGCAAACTTTCAAATATCAATCATTTCATTATTTCATGGAAATATCAAAAAAAATAAATAAATAAATAGAACATATATCATGAAATAGTCTCATGTGAAGCTATAGCTTTGAGATTCACACTAAGTATCCAAATGAAATGATTTATTGTGTATATTCATAGATTATTTTCATTCCATCTAAATGCCTTTGATATGCATGCAAACATTCAAATGAGGCAAACTTTATGCATGTCTGATGAGGTGATATTTCACTTAATTAAAATTTGCGCAAGCTTTTGAATGCAACAATGTAATATTTTAATATATTATGAGATATACTCATTCAATTACGCCGCATTGACGCATATGCGAAAGACTAAAAAATATATATTTTTTTGACAAGCACTTCGAGGCAAACATCATTGCTTCAATTCAAGTGTACGAAGACTCAAAGTATTTTAGAGGAGACAAATATTCGTGCATATGCTAAGACAATCATCCTCTCAATTTAGATGTCTTGAAATACATATGAAAGCTTGAACAATAGAATAAGTGCTTGCATATGTTTTGAAGTAATCATATGCCTTATCTAAGTGCTTCAAAGCTTGTGAGAGCTTTCAAATAAATGAATTAGATATTTACACGTATTACAAGATCACTCTATATTCGATCAAATCGCACTGAGATGTGTGTAAATCACTTAAATGGTGGAATACTACATACGTTAGAGTGCAACTTAGTATTTGAACATGATATTTTAAAACTCATGCAAAGTTTAAAATGAAAATATTTATATGCATTTTGGAGAATTTTTTAAATTTAATTTCAAATGTCTTAAAGCATGTATAATGCTTAAATGAAATGAATGTGCATGATGTAAAATGAATGAACATTACCTACAAGTATCCCAAAATCAATCAAAAAAATACGCATGGGCCCCAACACTACGCTGAATGCTTAAACTTAGTGCTTGAGGATACTACACGGGTTGATTCCCGGTTAGGTCTTACGATCAGGTCCGAATCAACAAAACCTAAAAAAAATCCAATAATAATATTATAAGAATTTTAACTTAGTAAAATATCTGAGAAGCTAATTCTGTCATATGATAGTAGATTTGATCCTTTATTATTAAATTAATTAACATGATCTAACAAACTAAACAAACAAACTTATATACCCGATAATAATTGTTGAATAGAGATTTCAACTAGAGGGGATATTTATCATCAAAATGCTTTTGCAAGCTCAAATCAAATTAATCTAAATTAATTATCAATATAAATATAAAATTAGACAAATCACTAAGTTCTAAATGATTAAATAAAATCCAATATCCAAAAAAATTTAAAACAAAATTCAATCTATCCACCTTCCGCAATTGTTTATTGAAGGTGACAAATCAAGAAAGCTCTAGCTCACAAAGGAGCCAAAATCAAGTCAAGTGTACAACTATGTTTACTCTCAATTAAAGTAAAGAACGCATTGGTCCTCCTCGCGATTTGGCAGTAATGAGGTTATAGTAGTCCTCGACCGGGGCTACCGCCAAATGACACTATTATATTACGATCACGATTGTAGCCCGTATGCTCCCCAATGGCTCTGTATCTTGAGTTATGAACCATAGGGTGCATTGATAGGGTAAAAAGCCATTTGTCAGCAAGGTGGACTTAAGCGCATCTCCTTAAACAAACACCACTCCAAGTTTACAAGGTTTTCTCAACATCTAACCTGCCATATCCTTAGGCATCCTCTGACGTGATGACGAACACGATCTATATCATTTCTTAATATGGTACGCTATGCATTCAACAATCAACATCTAGCCTTAATCAAAAGTTTTCTCAAAGATTAGGATTTAATTATGCCTATAAGAAACCCGAACTAGATCTAAAGTCCTCGCAAAATAAGGGTAAATTTTGGGTAATGTTTATCTACTATTCCATCTCTTTTAACCGATATTAAATCATACTCTTCATCGAGGGGTTGGTGACTAATTTTGAGCCCACAATATCATGTGTGTGCTCATGACTAAAATTCTATCTATAGACATCAATCCTTCAAATTTATAAACATTATATTCATTTGTTTATATAAAAACTGTGTGCACAGACCTATCCATCATTCAAACTTCATATATTTTGTTTCTTCAAGAATTTCAGCCTCATGCTTATTTGAACTCTAGAAACAAACTTCTAGAGAGTGATGAATAAATATATGATTAGGAAATTTAAATTACAAGATGTCTTAGGCTTTATAATTCCTTAATACAATTATTGAGTAAGATAAAAACACACAAGCAAAAGATCAGAATTCATGACCAACTAATTCCTATGCAAAAGCTTGTAACATTTAAGAAGCCAAATCAAACTGAAAAGAATATATGGTACTACTGACTAATAATCTCTTGCATGAGGTAACTCGTGAGAGGTTGATACACTGCATAAACCCTTTTAGTCCTTGTTAGATGCTTGGAAGTCGTTGTCTTCGGTAAAAAAAGGCTAGATATACAAACTACTATTAGAATTGGTCGTTGTCTTGTAGGTTAAATGCAACATTATCTCTTCACTTCAAATTTTATATGACGTCATTAAATCCCCTGAAACATATTGCCAATAGAATTTTTTATCTTTAGTGCATACATACAACAAAAATCCTTACATCGTAAGATTGGATTGTGAGGTCAAATAACATATAAAAATGATAGCAAATCTCAACTTCTTCAAATAAAAAACACAATAGTTTATTCATTTGATAACCAAGATGATTGATAACATATAATTAGCATCCAAGCTTAAACCAGATTCATTGATAACACGAGCCAAAAGTACATGAATGGTTACAAGTACATGCACATTGATCTTCACAAGATCATTAAGCACATAGTTATCTTAAATAGTAATAATGTCGTAGCAATATTGATAATGATTAAAGCAATTATGATTTTGTTTTGAATTGAAATGGTCTCAAGCTTCTTTGACGTGCACCCCTCAGAACCCTGTGCTTGATTGTCTATTTCATATCCTGTGTTCAGAATCATCCTACCATATGAATAACAATAATCCTCCTCATTCGAAAAACATCAGAGAAATTTTCTTCCAGCATTTCTATTTTTATGGAATGTGAATAAAACAAATTTTAAATTGCTTCAGCAATAGATATGACAATCTTTCTTATTACCCTTCATTGTGGTGACTGGCTTGAGCTCATATTCGGTAATATAATACCTGTAGAACAAAATTATACAAAATAAATTTAAAGATTAAATTAGCAAAATAAAATTTTGTTACTTTATATGCTATCTCACTTTCTGATAAAGAACACCAATATCTCATATTTTGCAAGTTTAATAGCCCAAAATCTATACAAATTGTTCTAACATTTTAAAAATAAGTTAGGAGTATGCGGATTGACCTGCTATATAAATAAGAGCTGTTGTTTGAGATGTGATGTAAACCAAAGAACTAACTATACCACTGACACATTCTTACATTAACTGGCAGTTTGGTCCCATTCATTCAGTTTAGATGATCCATGGGGGAAGAGTTAAGTGCAAACCAAGTGCTCCAAGTATGATGCCGTTAATATATAAACAAGTAGAAACAAAAGGTAACTCCAATGCGAACCTAAACCTACATTCCAACATAATATGTCATTTACATCGTAGGAATAAGGAACATGTTTCTATCTTCTCACATTATAATGTGAACGCACAAAAACGTCAGTCAGCAAAACGAACAGTTTTCCTATTTTGTTCCATTCTTATGCAGTTGATTTTCCTCAACAACTGCTACTCGTTGGGTGTTATATTCTAACGACTTCAACAAAAACAACAGCGAAAATAAAAGCAAGATTTCGTAAAAGGAAGAAAATATAAGTAGAAATAGAGGCAATGGGAAGAAACGAAAGTGAATTACTCCTTGGCTCAATCTAGAGTTTTGCCGCAAATCACTTCAATACGAACTTACAACAATAAAGTAAATAAACCCATGATCTTCCAACAAAAAAATGTGTAGAGATCAAGCGGAAGGGAGATAGAATGAGACGAACCTCTGTTTCCCGTAAAAACTTCGTCTTGGTGGACTACGCTATTAGGGCAGTGCGGGGTAAACTATGATACAGTATTAGGGCGGAATGGGAGTGCGAGCGGAGTTAGCTTGACGCGAGCTTTGGGAGCTACTGCAGACGAAGCTTAATGCAGGACGGGGACGTAGTTTCCTTTAGTGGATACGGGACGAGAAAATATTACGTCCGGATTCCGCACATTTTACGCCGACTCCAATCCAGACGCATCGTCCGATTTTTTCCCGCTTTACCGATTAACGAGCAGATAACGAACGCTTTCCTTCTCCCCAGAACATCGACATGGCGATTAACCGACGGCGCCAGAATACATTTCTCCCTACCACCCGCCTGCTAGCTGCTCAAAAGCGGAGAAGAACGAAACATTACCGACGCTCACATTCCTCGTCACAAGGATTTTTCTCGCCTTACCCGCTGTCGACCTACGTCCGGATGTCGCCAACAGATATAAATCATAAATTGAGGTCAGTGCATATGAGGTATTTACACATGACATCTCAACTTTAGGGTTTACTGCTCTTCTCAAGAAAGGAAAGATTAGCTATTTTTTATATGTTATTTTAGATATTATCTCAGAACTCTTTGAGATGCACCATTTTATCCCTTTTTTCCGCTTTTTTTGTCACCTCTTTATGATTATGTTTAACATCGAAAGCAAGATTCACTAGGGGGTGTTAGTGATCCAGACTCAGAATTCTTTGGAGTGCACCTCTTTTTTCCTCTTTTTTTTAGCCAACTCCTATGATTATGTTCAGCAAAGATTGCTAGCCGTTCTGTGGGTTTTATATTCAGACTCTTCTGAGGGTATGCACCATTTTGACCTCTTTTTTACCTGTTTTTTTTCCAACTCCCATGACACGATGAAAGTATCAGAAGCATTTGATGGCGTGATTTGGGTGATTTTGCATTTTATACCTCTTTGAGGTACATATCAATTTTGACATTTTTTCCATTTTTTTCCAACTCCCATGATGATGTAGAGCATTATAAAGCATATTGATTTTGGGTGGTATTTTGCATCTGTACTGTACCTCTTGATGAATTTTTTTTGACCCATTTTTCCAATTTTTTTGCCAACTTTACGATTATGTAACATCGAAGGCATTCATAAGGTTTTCTCGTATTTAGATTCAGACTGTACCTTTGGAGGTACGACTTGATCTTTTTTTTTTTGCTTTTCCGCCAACTCCTTATGACATGTATAGATAGAATAAAGCATTTGATGGCATTTGGATGCTGTAATTCTTGTACAACACTTTTGACTTTTTTCCAATTTTTTTGCCAACTCCTTATGATTATGTAATTGCAAAAGCATTTTATGATTTTTTATGGTTTAGTGCATTCAGACTCAGAATTCTTTGAGGGTACCATTTTTGACCTTTTTTTCCCATTTTTTTTGCCAACTCCTTATGATTATGTATAAAGCATTATAATGGAAGCATTTGATAGCATGGGCTTTGGTGATTTTGCATTTATACCCTCGTAATTCTTTGAGACAGATCAATTTTGACCTTTTACGCTTTTTTCCGCCAACTCCCATGATTATGTACATATTATAATGGAAGCATGGTGTTTTTGGGTGGTTTTTTAGAACAGACTTACTATGTACCTCTTTGAGGGACCTCTTTTGATCTTTTACGCCTTTTCCGCCAACTCCTTATGATTTAGAAATCAAAGGAAGCATTTGATGGCTAGCTGGTGGTTTCTGCTTTTTGATTCAGACCATCTTGAGGGTACACCTCTTTTGATCTTTGACGCTTTTTCCGCCAACTATGATTATGTAGAGCATTATAATGGAAGCATTTGATGGCTTGGGTGGTTTTGGTGGTATTTTGCATCTCAGACCTTCCTCGAGGGTACCTCTTTGACCCTTTTTTCAATTTTTCCAACCTTATGATTATGTTTAATATCAGGAAGCATTTTATGTCGCCGTGATTTTGGGTGGTTTAGTGCATCAGCCTCAGGTGTCTCTTTGAGCATGCACCATTTTGACCTTTTTTTCCCATTTTTTTGCCAACTCCTTATGATTATGTATGAGCATTATAATGGAAGCATTTATTTGCGCTTATTTTTTGCATTCAGATTACCTTCTGAGGGTACATCAATTTTGACCTTTTACGCTTTTTTGCCAACCCCTATGATTATGTATGAGCATTATAATGGAAGCATCTGATTTGGGTGGTTTCGAGTGGTTTAGTATCTATACCCTGTACCTCTTGAGGGTACCCTCTTTTGATCTTTTTTTACGCTTTTCCCAACTCCTTATGATTATGTAAATTGCAAAGGAAGCATTTGCGCTTTGTGGTTTAGTGTGATTTACTCACCTCTTTGAGGGTAGACCTCTTTGATCTTTTTTTTTGACGCTTTCCCAACTCCTTATGATTATGTATGAAAGCATTATAAAAGCATTTGATGGCGCTTTGGTGGTTTTGGTATTTCATCAGACATCTTTGAGGGTACCTCTTTTGACCCTTTTTCCAATTTTTTTGCCAACTCCTTATGATTATGTTTAATAAAAGGAAGCATTTTATGTCGCGTGATTCTGGGTGATTCAGACTGTACCTCTTTGAGGGTACACCATTTTGACCTTTTTTTCCCATTTTTTTGCCAACCTTATGATGTATGAGCATTATAATGGAAGCATTTGACAGCTTGGTGGGTATTGATTTGTCCCTTACCTCTTTGAGGGTACAGATTCTTTGACCTCCAACTCCCTATGATTATGTAAGCATTATAATGGAAGCATTCGAGTTTGGGTGATTTTTAGTGCATTCTGACTCCTGGTACCTCTTTGAGGGTACACCTTTTGATCTTTTTTTACGCTTTTTCCAACTCCTTATGATGATGTTTAGAAATCAGAAAAGGAAGCATTTGATATAGCTTTTGCAGTGATTCAGACTCAGGTACCTCTTTGAGGGTATGACCTCTTTTGATCTTTTGACGCTTTTCCCCAACTCCTTATGATTATATATGAGCATTATAATGGAAGCATTTGATAGCTTGGGTTTTGGGTATTTTAGACTGTACCAGGTGTACCTTTGAGGGTAATTTTTTGAATTTTTTTCCAATTTTTTTGCCAACTCCTTATGATTATGTTTAATATTACAAAGGAAGCATTTTATGCGCTTGGTGATTTTATTTTTGACTGCACTGTACCTCTTTGAGGGTACCATTTTGACCTTTTTTACGCTTTTTTCCGCCAACTCATGATTATGTTTGAGCATTATAATGGAAGCATGGTGTGTTTTGGTGTGATTTGTACTGTGGAACCTCTTTGAGGGTACTGATCAATTTTTTTTACTTTTTCCGCCAACTCCTTATATGGAGCATTATAATGGAAGCATTTGAGCGGTTTGGTGGTTGGTTTAGTATTCAGACTGTACCTCTTTGAGGGTACAGACCTCTTTTGATCTTTTACGCTTTTCCACAACTCCTTATGATTATGTTTAGAACAAATGGAAGCATTTGATGGCGCTTGGTGGTTTGGTGGTTTAGCATTCATCTCTGTTTCTTTGAGGGTACATTCTTTGATCTTTTTGCTTTTTGGCAACTCCTTATGATTATGTATGATTATAATGGAAGCATTTGATGTGGTTTTTGGTATTTTAATTACATATTTGAGGGTATCTCTTTGACCTTTTTTTCCAATTTTTTTGCCAACTCCTTATGATTATGTTTAATATTACAAAGGAAGCATTTTATGTCTAGTGATTGGTGGTTTAGTGCATTCAGACTGTGTACCTCTTTGAGGGTACCATTTTTTGACCTTTTACGCTTTTTTTTGCCAACTCATATGATTATGTATAGCATTATAATGGAAGCATTTGATGGTTTGGGTATTTTATTTGTTCCGAACCTCTTTGAGGGTACAGATCAATTTTGACCTTTTTTACGCTTTTTTCCAACTCCCATGATTATGATATTATAATGGAAGATGAAGCATAGTTTGGTTTTTGGTTAGTGACCACTGTACCTCTTTGAGGGTAGACCTCTTTGATTTTTTTTACGCTTTTTTCCCGCAACTCCTTATGATTATGTTTAAATCAGAAAGGAAGCATTTGCAGCGGTTTAGTATTCATTATGTACCTCTTTGAGGGTACTCTTGATTTTTTTTTTCGCCAACTCCTTATGATTATGTATAGCATTATAATGGAAGCATTTGATGGCGCTTAGTATTTAGTGATTTCTGCATTCGAGGTACTTTTTTGACCCTCTTTTTCCTTTTTTTTTGCCCATGATTATGTTTATACATGGAAGCATTTTATGATGGGTGATTTTGGTGGTTTAGATTCAGACTGTACCTCTTGAGGGTACAGACCATTTTGACCTTTTTTACGCTTTTTCCGCCAACCCCTATGATTATGTATAATGTAATGGAAGCATTGGCGCTTGGTTTTGTTAGCTTTCACTGTGGTACCCTTTGAGGGTACATGACCTCTTTTGATCTTTTACGCTTTTCCGCCAACCCTTACGATTATGTTTAGAAATTGCAAAGGAAGCATTTGATGCTTGGTGGTTTTGGGTGGGTATTTTGCATTTGTACCTGTACCTCTTTGAGGGTAATTTGACCTAATTATTGTCTTTCAAGTTAACCATGTCCGGGAAAAGGATAACTGCCTACCACCCGAGAAATGTGTTCGATACAAAGATGCACCGATGAAGCCACCGACATTTTAAAGAAGCTTCATCTCCATCAATTCATTAGACGATCAAGCAAGACTCTGCCATTACATCGATCCCGCCTCTTGACATAAAAAAAGCAAGCTTTCCCGGTGGGCGACATTCCTTTCACCCCGATGAAGTTGCATTGATGATAGGGATGCCAAACGAGAAGGTTAAGAACTGCTCAAATCATCTGACTACAAGAGCCGCTAGAATTCGATGGTTTCGTTCTGCAAAGACAGCTTGTATATCGCTTTCTCTATTTTTTGTATATCACACAAAAGTGGCATCAATTGATTGCTTACCGATGATATAGATATAGAAAACAATCAAGTGATGCCATTTGGGACTTCCTAGTCAATTTGATGTTATTGCATCAAAGATCACCGAGGGTACCGCTACATGAGTGGATTTGTCACTCTTGATGGTATGTTTTATATCTCCATTAATGTGAAATATAATGTCTGAGTTAATATATTCATTGTAGATATGGGCTACATAAGCATCATAAGCTCATCTCAACCAAAGCCACGATGTATGGGCTAAAATAGAGTTCCCAAAAAATGCTTTCACCGGTTTGGGAGGACGTGACATATAATAATATCACTTAGTTCAAATAAGAATGTATCCATTTATGTTGTATGTCTTCAAAATTTTTTATCCTTTATTTCATTCGAGGACTTATTGGAAGAGAGAATTGGCTCCTTCATTCTGTCCCAACAACATGTATATTCCGCTTTTAAGTCCACCATCAAGCCCCACGACTCTCCCTATATCTCCCTCGATATTCTCCCCGCCCAAGAGCTTTCTCCGCAAGCATTCCCCAGACTTCATGGAGAGGATGTTTGTGCTTGAAGGACCCGAGAGACAAGATCGCCTTTCCATACAATAACCCAGAGGTTGATGGGCTTGATTTGGTTGTCGCTATCGAGGATGTTCTATGTACGGTCCACCACCCCAAATGCAGGGAGGTTCCTACCGGGTCACCACAGAGAAACTCTTCAGAGGCTACCACTGAGCTTCCGGATGGTACCCACGGGAGACTACCACGGTACACTCGAGGAGGGTACAACAGGAAGCTCGTGGAGGCTACCACAAGAGATTCCATCATGAGTTGGATACTTCAAAAGGGGAAGCCCGGTGGAATTGACCAGAAGTTCTTGTGAGGCCACCACTACATGACGATGTCAAACCCAGAATTGTGATTGAGCGGTGTTAAAGCTCACAGATAAGAAAGAGGAAAATTGTTACTTTCACACACACAGAAGTCTCGAGCAAGAACAAATGATGTGGTGGCCTCCAGCACAGAGCCCAAAAGAGGTATTAAGATACTTTCTTTAAATTTGAGATAATAAATACTTTAACTAAGTTTTTGTATAAGCTAGATGATGCAATAAAGGTCGATGACCCACGTCATCTTGTGGTGGAGGAGCATCGAAGTTACTTTCTTTAAATAAATAATAGAAATAGTTTCACTAAATTTTGTATAGCATGATGATGCATCCCAGACGCAATTTGGGTGGAGGAGCGTAATCAGGTATTAAGTTACTTTCTTTTAAATTGGAAATAATAGTCTTTCACTAAATTTTTGTATAGTTAGCAGATGATGCAATAAAGGTCGATGACCCAGTCATCAAGGGTGGAGGAGCATCGACCGGTATTAATAATCTCGCCTCGATCCAAAGTCATATTTCTAGCTCGTCATCACTAAATTGTTTTATAAGATGAGAGGTCGATGACCCATGATCGCCTGGTGGAGGAGCATCACGGAGGTATGCATCATATCAAGAGATCGAGTATTTATTCATAGTGAATGTATCTCTTCATCGCTAGCTTTTGTCATCGCAATTTCTGCATCGAGGCACTTCATGTTGTCGAAGTTCTCATCCGTATCGCTTGCCTGTTAATGCTCGATCTTATCGACACATCGCGTTCCTTCACAAGTAAGTTTCCGTCCCTTCATAATGAAAATACCTGGTTCGATCACTTTAAAATATTTATTAATGGGTGATACAATACGCCGAATATCATTATTGCACGAGATCGATGAGCCGACGGATCAATATCTCGATGCACATTGATGCCTTCCTACTACCGAGAAATGCTCTCGCCGGGATCATGAACCATATTTGTACATTTCATGCTTTGCTTGGTTACCCATGAATGTTCTATTACGATTCGCTTTGTTTGCTTAGATGAAATGTCGTTCTTCTTTCTCGCAGAGTTATGCTGTACGGCTAAGATGGAAAGCAAGATGTTCATCCAAAGATCACCTACAGGGGTCAGTTAATCTTAATGCCGCTATGATAATCAAAGACTGACATTTTGGGACATATTAAATGAGGTGGTATTTTTATGACTCATTGCCCAAACCAACCCATAAGAGCATTCTTCCTGAGATTGTAAGAACTATTTTCAAATCTAGTTCATCTTAACTTTTTTTTCCCTGATCCAACTTATTGAAATTTTTTTCTGCCTATTTAGATCAAATTACTTGTTGAAGATGCTGGGCAGGCTTTTGCGAGCGATCCAAGGAAATGGCCAATCGACATAGTGAGTGGGATACCAGTCCAAGAAAATAGTGTCGACTGCGGAATGTTTGTCTGCAAATACATGGAAGCAAAGAATCGAAACCTCCAAGGACTGTAGACCTGCAGATTGGCCAAAGATAATGAATATTTAGGGAAGTCGCTTACGCTACATTTTATTTGGGACTTAAAAATCCCAGGAAGTGAGAACAATATTATTTTGTCTGATATAAGATTTTGTTTAATGACTGTTAGTGGTTTCAAGACCGAAATATTTTTTTTTTTGCATGACTGGATGATATTTTACTTTGTTTAACTTCTCCTCTCTCATCATATTGAAGTGCATGGCTGGATGATATTTTATTCTCGCTTTGAAGACTCTATCAAGTGCATGATCCGACGCTGAAGCTCCCAAAGCTAATTCCAATAAAGATTGATTTCCGCCATAAAGTGTGATTCTCACCTTCAATATATTTCCATGTCATGAATAGTGATTCGATTGTATATTTTCACATATGATATGTGAGAAATGTATTTGATATGATGATTGATATGTGTTCGCCTATGAGATGGATCTATAAAAAATAACTTTTCAAAATAAATGTTTAGGTTTTTTCATGAAATGGCTCGTTGTTTGTTTTATGATTAATGACCGCATATATCTTTAGTTGATTTAGGTAGTATCTGTGATGATGTTATTAAGTAGTGTGGTTTGTTGAGTTATATATATTATTTATATTTCATTGTGAGGTTAATGTTGATTAGTAATTTATTTACTGGATTGTTGCTTAGTGCTTTAACATGTACTTTTTTCTCACTTAGAACATACTATGAGCTCAATTTATGCTTTGTCACTTATTTAATTTCTGACACAGTTCCCAAAAAATGAAGAAAAGAGATGCAAATACCCACTCAAAACCAAAACAAATGCCATCAAATGCTTCCTTGTAATGTTCTAAACATAATCATAAGGTAGGCAAAATAAAATGGGGGTCAAATGGTCTCAGACCTCCAAAGAGGTACAGAGGGTACAGATGCACTAAAACACACAGAAACCACCCAAAATGCCATCAAATGCTTCCTTTGCAGTGTTCTAAACATAATCATAAGAAGTTGGCAAAAAAACATGAAAATGTCAAAATGATCCAGAATTCTCCAAAGAGGTACATGGTACATGCAAAACACCCACCCAAAATCACCCAAACCGACATCAAATTTTGCAATATTCTAAACATAATCCCAAGGAGTTAAAAAAATGGAAAAATAAAATTGATCTCATTCTCCAAAGAGGTACACAGTGGTACGATGCAAAATACCCACCCAAACTACCAAACCGCCATCAAATGCTTCCATTATAATGCTCTAAACATAATCATAAGGAGTTGGAAAAAAATGGTCAAAAAATCCCTCCAAAGAGGTAGGTGATGCACTAAAACCACCCAAAAACCACCCCAAAATGCTTCCTTGCAATGTTCTAAACATAATCATAAGGAGTTAAAAAAAAAGGGAAAAAAATATTCAGATTCTCCAAAGAGGTACACAGTGGTACATGCACTAAACCATCCGTAAAAACCACCCCAAAAATGCTTCCTTTGCAATGTTCTAAACATAATCATAAGGAGGTGGCAAAAAACTGAAAAAGGGACAAAATGGTCCACCTCCAAAGAGGTACATACGATGCACTAAACCAAATCACCCAAACCGACATAAATGCTTCCTTTAATGTTCTAAACATAATCATAAGGAGTTAAAAAAAAGGGAAAAAAGTGTCAAAATGGTCTCAGACTCCAAAGAGGTACACAGGTACAATGCACTAAACCACCCAAAACCACCCAACCGCCATCAAATGCTTCCTATGCAATGTTCTAAACATAATCATAAGGAGTTGGTAAAAAAAATGGGAAAAAGGGTCAAAGAGGTCCAGATTCTCCAAAGAGGTATATGTGGTACAAATGCACTAAACCACCCAGAAATCACCCAAACTGACATCAAATGCTTCCTATGCAATGTTCTAAACATAATCATAAGGAGTTGGCAAAAAAAAAATGGGATAAAAGGGTCAAAAGAGGTCTGTACCCTCCAAAGAGGTACACAGGGTACAGATGCACTAAACCACCAGAAACCACCCAAACTGCCATCAAATGCTTCCTTTGCAATGTTCTAAACATAATCAGAAGGAGTTGGAAAAAAAACCGCAAAAAAGGTCAAAATGGTCCACCTCCAAAGAGGTAGATACAATGCACTAAACCACCCGTAAACCACCCAAAATGCCATCAAATGCTTCCTTGCAATGTTCTAAACATAATCATAAGGAGTCCAAAAAAATGGAAAAAGGGTCAAAATGGTCTCAGATTCTCCAAAGAGGTACACAGTATAAAATGCACTACACCACCCAGAAACCACCCAAACTGCCATCAAATGCTTCCATTATAATGCCCTAAACATAATCATAAGGAGTTGGCAATAAAAAACTGGAAAAAAAAAGTCAAAATTGATCTATTATTGGTACATATTTATTGATTACAATTTCCACAGCAGGGGATTAACTCATTCACTATTGCTTAAAGAGCTACAAACACAAGAAGGTCAAAATCTCCTACTATCGTAACCAACCAAAACGATAATGTCATGTATCAAAATGTTTTCCCGAGATAATATCCATCATCGCCTTTAGTGTACCCTTCACCGATTGTTTCATTGGAGCTCGAAGTTAAATTCTCGCATGTAGATCAGATATTGATACATTCTGCAAAGATCGATATATGATATTATGTGCATACCTCAAAAAACACTTTGGCATAGCAGAGAAAGGTGATGCAACTTGAGGAAGCACCTTCCACGCTTATCGATCAGAGTTTGGTTTCTGCAACCAAAAAAAGTAGAAGGGTTTGAAGATTAACAGCAATATTTAAAATACCAAAAAATAATATGCAAGTAGAAAATTACTTGGCTTTCTTGGATCTCTCCCAATATCCCTTAAGCTCGAGTTGGAAACACCCTTTGGACGCTGTTTAACCGATCTTTTAAGATGTCTTTTCCTTATCTCAGTGGTTAACTTCTTCTTCCTAACCGCTTGTCGCTTGAGGGGAATTCACTTATTATAGAGTCAACATCATCATATAGTTTTTCTAGGGATCCAAGCATGTAGTCCTCGCCCCGCGTCTCGACGTTTATTTGATATGCATATCGACTTATGTGGTTCAAAATAATGCCGTAAGCATTTCCATCCGCCACATCTCTTAATTTTCAGATGCACTATCATTGTAAATATCCCTCTTGTTTCTAGTAGACCATCGATCAAGATACTTGTCCGAATGCGACAACATCTTCCTCGACTAAGAACTCGATACAATGGGCACAAAGTAATCCCATCATCTCAAATTTTTTTGCAACTACAAGTCACTTCTGGTAGTCCTAAATACACATGTTTTGATGCATTTTTATTCTCTAAATTTCTTACCAAATACTCATGGTGTCACATTCCATAAGAATCGATGTAACCCCAACCCCATGCAAAAAATTCCTCTTCAAACATAGTAAACCTTTCTTGTATAAAATATAAAAATTTTGTTTTAGAATTGACCGGTCTTAACAACAGAACAATCGATGATTACACTTGAAGTCGCCATGTTCATTCAAGCCATGTCTCCATAACCTTTTCCAACCCCAAGAAACAACTGGAGAACTTGTTGGTTTAGATATTCCATGGCATACATTGTTCGTGGACTCACTACGCCGACAAGATGCCCATGCGTAATGAGTCCTTGTCAATGCGTGGGACCACTTGGATCTAATCTTATAAAGCTCGACAACCAAGCATGATCATGCAAATTGCCTTCTTCTAGCAGGGCAGACCAAGCCTCTGTAAACTCTTCCTCTGAGTCACACTTACTCATGCATTTATAAAAAAGACCTTGTACTATCTTATTACTATTGAAGCAATGAACCTTGGAAGGAGCTTTTGAAATATGCCATTGGCACAACCTATGATGAGTATGCAATACAATTTCAATGGTTCGCCATACCGATCTTGATCGCTGAATATTGTTAGGATGTCTGTCATTCATCAACCGAAGAAAAGTTTGGAATAGCCATGAGAATGACTCAATTGTCTCTTCTGATAAAAAGGCTACTCCAAATAATACATTTTGCCAGTGATGATTCACTCCAACAAGAGGGGCACAAACGAGATTATATTTATTGAGTCGATAGCTTGTATCAAAAATTATCACATCCCCAAAACAATCATATTCTATTCTGGACATGCCATTACAAAAAAAAACTTACTAAGCAATCCGACTCATCAACTTGCACATCCCATGCAAACATCCCATCCGATGCTTGTTCTCCTTAAACAATCAGATAATGCATTACCATCACCATTTGCAATCCTCGATCTTTTCTCTTCAATAAAATTGAAAGCATCTCTCTTTGGTGAACCCGATATTCTCTACGCGCCAACTTCCTCGCTAGATAGTTGAATGCATCGCTTGCTCTAATACCATCTGCCATTGTCTTCAACACGGACGCCTTTTCATCGCTAATGCATCTGGTGATCTCGAGAAGATGTAGTCAGCTCGCCAAAGAATGATTATGACTTTCAGATGTTTTTAATCGCCCATCTCCTCCAAATCAACAGAGATCTAATCATTGACATCCGCCTCAACCTTCGAATTTTGTCTTATTTAGATCACAGACTTCTTCCCACCACATAGAAAATCTTTTGATTTCAATTTGAGTTTGGCCAATAATAGTATGGTCCTTCCAACACCGGTTAATTTGATGTGCATAAATAGAGGTATATGCTCCGTTTCATTCTCAAGGTTAAGGAGTTTCTCCAAATGGGTCATTGATCAGACCGCGTAATGTACAAAATATGTTAGAAAATATGGATGGAAAATACCCACCCATAAATTACCCAAGCTGACATCAAATGCTTCCTTTGCAATGTTCTAAACATAATCCTAAGGAGTTGGAAAAAAACTGCAAAAAAGGTCAAAGAGGTCTAATTCTCCAAAGAGGCACACAGGGTACAAATGCACTAAACCACCCAGAAACCACCCAAACTGCCATCAAATGCTTCCTTTGCAATGCCCTAAACATAATCATAAGGAGGTGGCAAAAAATGGTGGGTCAAAATGGTCATCCAAAGAGGTAGGTACAAAAAAACCACCCGTAAATCACCCAAGACATCAAATGCTTCTAATGTCCTAAACATAATCCTAAGGAGTTGAAAATAAAAAGGTCAAAAGAGGTCTATTCCAAAGAGGTACACAGGTACGATGCACTAAACCACCCGTAAACCACCCAAACCGCCATCAAATGCTTCCTTTGCAATGCCCTATACATAATCATAAGGAGTTGGAAAAAAACTGGAAGATCAAAATGGTCTCAGACTCCAAAGAGGTACAGAGGGTACATGCACTAAACCACCCGTAAACCACCCAAACCGCCATCAAATGCTTCCTTTGCAATGTTCTAAACATAATCATAAGGTAAAAAAAAAAGGAAAAGAAGATCAAAATGGTCAATTCTCCAAAGAGGTACACAGTATGCAAAACACCACCCAAATCACCCAAACCATCAAATGCTTCCATTATAATGCTCTATACATAATCATAAGGAGTTGGCAAAAAAAATGGGAAAAGGTCAAAATGGTCTCAGATTCTCCAAAGAGGTACACAGGATGACGATGCACTAAACCACCCGTAAATCACCCAAACCGACATAAATGCTTCAATATTCTAAACATAATCATAAGGAGTTGGCAAAAAAAAATTGGAAAAAAGATCAAAAGAGGTCTCTCCAAAGAGGTACATACGATGCAAAAATACCCACCCAAAATCAAACCGCCATCAAATGCTTCCATTATAATGCTCTATACATAATCATAAGGAGTTGGCAAAAAAAAAAAAAGATCAAAAGGTCTCACTCCAAAGAGGTACAGTACGTGCACTAAACCACCCGTAAATCACCCAAACCGACATAAATGCTTCCTTTGCAATATTCTAAACATAAGGAGTTGGCAAAAAAATTGGAAAAGGTCAAAAGAGTTCCTCCAAAGAGGTACACGGTATGATGCAAAATACCCACCCAAAATCACCCAAACCGCCATCAAATGCTTCCATTATAATGCTCTATACATAATCATAAGGCAGAAAATAAAAAGATCAAAAGAGGTCAGACTCTCCAAAGAGGTACCAGATGCACTAAACCACCCAGAAACCACCCAAACTGCCATCAAATGCTTCCTTTGCAATTTTCTAAACATAATCATAAGGAGTTGGCCAAAAAATTAGAGGGTCAAAATGATCTGACCTCCAAAGAGGTACACAGGTACGATGCACAAAACCACCCGTAAACCACCCAAACCGCATCAAATGCTTCCTATGCAATGTTCTAAACATAATCATAAGGAGTTAAAAAAATGGGAAAAAATGGTCAAAAAAATGGTCTGTACCCTCCAAAGAGGTACACAGGATACAAATGCACTAAACCATCTACAAATCACCCAAACTGCCATCAAATGCTTCCATAATAATGCTCTATACATAATCATAAGGAGTTGGCAAAAAAAAATGGGAAAAAAAGGTCAAAATGGTCTCAGAATTCTCCAAAGAGGTACACAGGTACGATGCACTAAACCACCCAGAAATCACCCAAACTGACATCAAATGCTTCCTATGCAATGTTCTAAACATAATCATAAGGAGTTGGCAAAAAAAATTGGCAAAAGAGGTAAAGAGGTCCAGACCTCCAAAGAGGTACACACAGTACGATGCAAAATAACACTCAAAATTAAATATTCGACAAAAAAACATCCAAATTACTTCTAATTGAAGAAATGAACATATTCTTTTCGATAACAAGAATATCACTAATAAACCAGAGAAAAATGCACGAAGCATTACCGATGGATTTGTATTTAATACATCCTCGCCTAAAATGGTTGTTTTTCCTCAACGCTTCTCCATCTTCATGGTTCTTTTGTAAAAGGAAATGAGATTTTCAGATCTCTTCTCGCCTGCTTTTTGGAAAAACTAACTCAACCCTAAATGCCTATATATTTCTTTAAATTCTCCCCCGCTTTTGAACGACGCTAACGGCGGGTCGCTGAGAAATGTATTTACGTCTACACGCCATCGACGCTTACTGCTCGGCCAAGGAAAGCCCCTATCTCCCGCTCGTTAATCGGTAAACGGGAAAATGACATGTCGCCCATGGATTGGAGTCCGCGACGTAAAGCTACGCGCGGACTGACGTAATATTTTCACACGGACGGGAGTGATATATATATATATATATATGTGTGTGTGTGTGTGTGTGTGTGTGTGTGTGTAGAGGTGTAAATGAGTCGAGTTTGAGCCAATAACATTTGTGTTCTCGCTTGAAATTTATTCTTCGCTGCTCATTTATATATCGAGCTTGAAATGCTGTTAGGTTCTTAACTAAACGATAACGAACACTATTATTCGCAAACAACTTTAATCTTTGCATAATAAAAGTTTTAATAGTTTACATGCTTGCATTTGTGATATGTAAATGTGTTCATATGTATATATAATAATAATAATAATAATAATACTAATAATAATAATAAAATAAAATAATAGTAATAAAATAATAATAATAGTAATAATAATAAGAATAAATAAAAATAATAGTAATATAATAATAATAATATAAAATATAATATAATTTTTTTCGAAAATCGATAACACGATCGAACAAATGATTGTTCATGTTCGCCGCTTATATATCGAAATAAATGTCGTTCTGTTACCATTCGCTTAGTTAATCTAACGAAATGTCATGAACAATGAGCTTTTTTGATAGTCCTATGTGTGTGTGATATGAGATGATCTTAAAATGAATCATATATCATTCATAAATTCATAAAAATGGAGTTGCCCTTTCATTACTAAATAAGTTGATGAATTCATTTGAGTGTATATAAGGTGTGAAATCTCAATATATTAGCTGAAGATACTTTAACGAGTGATAATCAACTTAAACATTTTACATGCACTCGATGAATTCATCCGTAACAACCTACACAAACAAAAATATAAGACAGAGTGATAAGCAATAAAGATAGTGTAAAGGAATGATAGACCAATCAATGAGCTCTTGGCATGATAATTCATTTTCTTTTCTTCAATAGATTTGCCCTACTTTGATGAATCACAATGCCTTATTGAGTATTAAAAAATCTTAATTTTATGATTATTATTATATATCTTGTTAAGTTAATTTGTGAATACAAATTATACAACCCTAAACTTCAAACAGTTAATGAATTCCAAATATATCATTTTTTGAAATTTCACTTTAGATCGTAAATGCAAAAAAATGAAACTCCTATATTTACTTTATTTTACTTTACTTTCCGACCAAACAAACCCTTAATAACTAGTATTGTAGTGGGGTTATAAAAAATATAGTAGCCATAAAAATATGAGCTTTAGAAGTTTATTAGCTTAATTTAGAGAATTAAGATAATTTTATTCTTTTCCAAGCCAGGCTTATGAAGGCATTTATGGGCACAATGAGATAAAATTTTAAGTAAGGAAAATAAGAAATAGATGACTTAGAAGGCTTTCTTAATCATTTAGCTACATTTGGTGCTTAGCTACATTTGGTGAATGAGATTTTGATATATGTCATAGAGAAAATAATTGTAGAAAATTTGTGGTAAAGCTAAGGTCTTTGCATGTGATCAAAATCTCTCTAAAAAAATTAATTAAAAGCATAGGTTCTTTTTTACTTACCATGTAATAAGGAACATCTATTAGACCACAAATGAATTGTTTAGCTTCCATTATTTAATAGTTGAGAAATAATATGATTATTGATGATGAATATCATAATTTATTGTTATTGAGTTTTTTATCTCCTCTTATACACACTGAGATTCTATATATGTTCATATACAATAAACTAAGAGGAAATCAACAGTTCATTTCTTCCAAAAAAATTTATGTTGAAGGGAGGCAATAAACTTGTTGAAGGTTTATTATGTTAGAAGGAGATCCTATGTCAAGGTCTTCTTCATTATGATAAAAGTAAATTTAAAATAAATCAAAATAGATTTTACTTTGAGAAGTCGAAAACTATACACCGCATAATCTAGGTTTTACTTATCATCATTAAAAAGAGATGTAAAAAAATATTGACCTAATTTTATACATGTCAAATAGCCAAAAGCACAAAGCAAAAAGCTAAAAAATATTATGCTTTGACTATTTCTTTTACTTTTGGAAGACATTTCCATGGATTTTGTATTAGGCCTTCTTAGAAATGAAGGGGTCAAGACAATATTTTTATAGTGGTCGATTGATTCTCCAAAATGACATATTTTTTATATTATTCTAACTCTAATGATGCTTATCATATTGCAAAATTATTCTTCAAAGAGATAGATTGCATAAACTTCTTTTCATAATTATTTCAAATAGATATATGAAAGTTTTATCACACTTTTGATAAATATTATGAAAATTGATGGGCACAATAATTAGATTTTCAGTATTCTTTCCCCCCAAATTGATGGCTAAATTGAGGTTGTCAAGAAAACTTTAGAAATCCTCTTAAGAGTTTGATGGGTATAAGCTTAAGCAACGACATTCACATTTTTACAATTTAGTTTATTTACAATAGTTCAATTTCTAGGGCTACTAACAAAATACCATTTGAGATAGACTACGATTATAACCTTAAGAAACCAATTGATCTTACTAGCATGCCCTCACATGCATTTTCTAATTTTGCATTTACATTTGTACAAGATTTATAAATCCTTCATGAGACTGTTAAAAAAATAATTGGAAATAACTAATAGAAAATATATTGAAACTAAAAATAAAGATAAATTTTTATAAAGTTTAATATAGGGTATCATGTGTTAATAAGAATTCATCCTGAGAGGTATCCTTTTATATCATTTAGCAAATTATAATCTAAGGCATGTGGGTCATTTAAGATTATTAAGAAAATTGGCACAAATACATATATTATTGAATTGCCAACAAACATATTTATCAACTCAGTTTTTAATGTGAAAGATCTCATATCATATAATAAGTTAGCCAACCTTTAAATATGGATGGAAATTTAAGGAGACAGATCCGGTTAAAAAAAATGAAACATATCATATAATTTTTTAAGATCTAAGTAATTTAGCTATTTTTTTTTAAGTATGAACATAAAATCGTTTTTTGTAGGTATCAAATTAACACTTGTTCTTAAAGATAGACTACATCATTACACATGAAACAGATCATATTGAATACCACAGATCCCATATAAGATAGAGAGATAAGCCACCCACTGAAGAAACTTGGCTTATTAGAGAGGACTTGGAGAAGCTAGTACGAGAGCTTATAGCTAATTACTTTAATTTTAACTTTTCAGATAAGAGATTTTTGACTTTAGGGGAATGATGTGGCAGAAGCACAAAATCCCATGACAAAAGTCAAAACAAGAGAGATGAAGGCTAATCATGGTAGTTTTATCAATAGAACCTAGAGTTCCACAAGGATAATTCAAGCTTAATGCATGAAGTTAGTTTCATGTGTTTATGTCATGTTTTAGTGTTTATTTGTATTAGTGAATTTGTTTTGAAACTTGATATGTAATTATATTACATGTTGTTTTGGTGATTGTAATATCATGTAAAAGGATGGGTTAAATTAGTTAATGCAATTATAATCGATTAATTTTCACTTAATCAATTATAATTATAAAAATATATTGGTGGTGTGGTGTTTTATTTCTCAAACTCTTAGAAAATTTGAAAATTAAAAATATTGTTGTATATTATTGGGACACCACGTAGATCTGTAGATGTGCTTATCAGGATGATCGGGTGCTACATTGAGGAATGATGTACTATCTCGAGAGGTAAAAGTCACCATCCTATAATGGACCTAATCACCTAATAAGTACTCCTAAGAATGATGTGTCTTCGAATGTACCAGAGATTCTTCCCTTACTTTACATGAAAAGAGTTTATTTTAAACCGAGTTCATTAATTACATCTTAAGGAATGAGATTCCTTAGGAATACTCTCGATTAAAGTAAATGATCATTGTCTCCAAAGATTTTAAAGATTGGACTATCAACAAATTGGTTATTTTCAGAAAATCAAGTGGGATTGATCAAAAGGAGGGAGTTATTATCGAAATCAAAAGGAGATGAGTAGGGGATGCTCATGATATTAAGAAACCTAGTAAGCATCCTAAACTATCCTATGGTTGGGTTTTATATTTTTGAAATTTGAATAGGATTATATTTTTGAGTTGAATTTTTATTAGAAATCTATGGCTTATAATTCCAAAACATAAGGTTGTAGAAATACTTAAGAGGTGAGGGTTTATGCTTGTAGCCCGCAAAGGGAAACAACAACCTCAGATCCTAAAACTAAGGAGCTTTGGTGAGAGCCAAAGCACGACCTAAATCTAAGGAGAAAATGAGCATATGGTTTACCTCTAAAAGAGAGAATAAATCACCTGACTGTTGGACTTACAACTGCCTAGGGGTGGCCGCCAACTAACTCCTCCTACGATTTTAAATACATGTAGGCAAGTCTTATGCTTTGCAAGATAGTTAGGCTACTGTTTATTTAAAAAAAAGACTAAGTCCTTAAACACACTCCCTAAGAGACTAGATCATGAAGGCCATGAATAATGACTTAGGCTTCGTTTGACTAAGCTTTTTAGTGTGTTTTGCTTTTGAGAGCGTGAATTTTTAATTTTGATACCCGTTTGAATAGTGTGCTTTTTGAAACTGTGTTTTAGCTCCATCTCACTAAAAGCTCCGTTTTAGCCCCTTTTCAAAAAACAAAAGACAAATACAGAATGCATGATAAATGACTTAATCTAATGCAAATTTTATTTTATTTTATTTTGATCTTTGGACATTTTTATTTGACACAGGCTATGGGATTCATATTAATGCATGAGAAATTGATTATGAGCCAAAATCAGTAAGAAGGAGGTGTGTTTCCACCATGGCTCTCAAAGGTCGAGCCATTTTCTCTAGCAAAGGTGGAAGCCCTCCATTAGCAAGAGTGAAACAATATGACTTTATGCATGATGTGAGATATATAACATCTAGCTTAGGGATTGTTAAATCTTTTATTATCTTGATTTATATCCTAGGCTTTAGGTGAGTTTATAAGTTATTTAATTTTACTTATGAGTTGATTAATTGGATAAAAAATTTATTTTTTCCTAGGTGCCTAATCGCATCCAGACCATTCATCAAATAATGAAGAAACTAGGAAAATCATGTCATTCTAATTGCACAATTGTAAGCAGAACATCAATCAATTTATAAAATTAGCGTAAAAGAATAAGAGGCCTTTATGGTCGGGCTCCATTGTACAAACTCAAAAAGAAATGTAGGTAGCCGAGCTCTACCCTTACACAACCTGGATTACAAATGAATAATTACAATTTAGAAGAAATTTATGTTATGGGGATCTTCATTCTTCATTTCTTCACTTCTTCACTTCTCTTCTTCATTTCTTTCTTTCTTTCCTTCTTTTGGTTGGGATATGGTTGCTCCAATGATTCACATGGTGCATAAGATTTGGTCTTATGACTAGTGTTCATCTCCACTCCCCCATAACATTTATTCTGAATTTCAATTGCAAAATTTACATCAAAATGGGAAAAGTAAGTCTAACTAAACCTGCAAAATAGAAATTAACTAAATATACCACACAACCCAAGCAGTTATAGAAACAGTTTGAACTTAGCACCACACACATGAGTAACCAAGTTCACCTATCCTAATTTGGATCATGCTTAGGGGTATAAGCAACCTACACAACAAAAGTATTTATATTTTTATTACGCTTTAAGAATAATCCTCAGAAAGACATGATTAGACTAAGATCATCATCTACACGCACATGCACTCTAACATCCAGTCTAAAATATTACATCACAAAATAAAATCAAAATCAAATTATGCACCGCCCTAACATAGAGCTAGAAATGGTTACTTAGCCTAGTGTGTGTGCTATTTAAGGCTTGTGTGGCATGTCTTAGCTAGGCTTTAATGTTAAAAATTTTCTAAGTATGAAAAATTCAACTTAGAGGGTGGTTTCATTTAAGTGATTTATTTGGTCAATTTTATTTGATGATTTGATTTGGGTTTGAATGAACCTACATTTAGTTACTAAATATTGTAAAGAGAAGAGAACTTCTCTTTTGTCCACACCTTAAGTAATTTTTAAGGTATATTAATTAATGATTTTTCTTTTGTGAATGTTTTCTTATGTGTTTTAATTAACCCCAAGTTTAGATTTGCTCTAAATAAATCTATTCAATAAGAAAGACATCTTAGGATTAGTTAAGGTGAATTACTCACAATTATTTATTTCTTCCACTTTGTATATCATGCATATGAATAATCCTAAGCATATCTATACATGTAATGCGAATCTTTAACACACTTTGATGGTGAATGCTAAGAGATGTTGCTTAAGAAAATTTGGATATTCCATGAATTTATATTTTTATTAAGTAGAAAAGAGTGACTCTTTTATCCATTAATCAGATGCATATCCACATGTATAGAATACATAAGTGAGTATAGCACCATTATTTTTTACGCAATGGGTGTAAGGTATAATACCTACTTGGGGCTACTTAAAACCACGCAATCCCAGCATGTCCAAACTAATATACCACTTTTCTTAAATATATGTGCATGTACAAAATGAAACAAATGGATGAAGAATCATGCAAAAGATTTTTGTTTTATTTGGTTGTAAAATTTACATGTGTAATGTGAAGATCCTTCTTAAGTCATAACATAGAAGTGCATAAGATTATATTTAAGCAAGTGTTATGTTCTTTTCAAATGAATTATACACTTTTAAAATCCTATTCAAATTCATGTTAAGAGAAGAGAAGAAAAATCACATAATACACATCTTATGTTATAATCATATGCAAGCTTATAAGTACTTATAAGTAGCATACTTCATTTATATAATCTTTGATTTATAGGTTTTGAAAATAATTTTTGATTTAATAGTGATAATAGCCACTCATATTCTTAACCTTAGCCAAAATATGTAATTTGACATAAAAGAGAACATTTTATTTAATTGATTTTTCAAAAGATATGAATGCATGATTTCATATATCGCATAATATTTAGCATGCTTGGAAAGAAAGTGATGTAAGCATATGACTTCATTCACCCTAATTAATTCCTAAAGACAATCCTATGAAATAAGATCATTTAAAGTGAATCAAAATTCTTTAAAGAGATTTTTATTTTTGGATTTGATTTGACTTAGGAAATGTGAAAAGAGTTTATTGGTCTAACCCATTTCTCATGTGTGAATTAGTTTAGTTTAATTTTAGAATAATTAGATTGATTTTATATTTTATTTAGGTTAATGTGTGAATTAAATCTATTAATTACCCTTAATTACACTTTAACATAATTAAACAAGTAATTATGAGCCAACATATGATATGAAATCACATGGAATTTAAATCAGCAATGCACCTAATAAATAAAGGAGTCTAATACAATTGGCTCATAATTATTAATTAATTAAGCTAATGAGTTTTTATTAAGTACTTTCATAACCTTCCCACACATCTAAGTTGGATATGATGTTCTCAAACTTACCTTTGGCTTTTGAACACCTAAGGATCTACCCATCAAAAGATTGATTAATTCCAGATTGGATTTGAAAGTTTGATTAGACTAATTAAGTAGATCATTAGTGGATTAATCCTTAATTATATTTAGATTAAGGAAGAAAGGAGGTTTAGGGAAAAACTTAGGGAAAATATCCCAAACTCATTCCATAAACCTCCTCCTTAAATAATGTTCAATTATCTCATTAAGTGATTAAATCACTGTTCATATACTTAATTACTTTTAATTATATTAAGAGGTGATTAGGAGTTCATTAATTAATTGTTCTAATTAACTCATTAATAAATTCTAAGAAAATTAAGGGAGGTAGAATTCATCCCACTAAACATGTCTGAGAAATTTAGAATTAATTAATGAAGTAGTTAGGAAGTAATTAAGGTAATTCAATTTTTAATTAAACCCTAATTAAAAAATTCACTATTTAAAATCAATTATAAATAATTTTATTGGATTCTCCAATGAAATATCTTTAAAATGAGCCATCATTAATATTTTTTGAATTTTTCTACATTTAATTATGATTTTATGAAGTTTTTGTGATTAATGGATAATTAAAATAGCCTAATTAATTAACTAATCCCATCGGCACCACGTGGACCGCTGATGTGGAGCGCTTTCCACATGGCGCGATAAGATTGGTTATTTAAATTATCACATTGTGTGTTGCGTTAGTTGACGGTGCAACGCGCTTTCCCCTAGGCCGTCCGATCAAGGATCGGACGGTCAGGATTAAACCTGTGGTTATAAATGGTTTAAATCAGAGGATCTAATTAATTTAATCAGGGTAGTCCATCCAAAATAGGCAGGATGGACGGCCCATGATTTATCCCTACCTAAGATGTGGGAGACAGAGGTCATCCTTCCTCCACCGCTTGATCAGAACTCACCTAAGCTCGAATTAGGCTAGGATTTACCCCACACCATTAAGAGGTATAGGGAAGAACATCCAACGGCTAGAGTATAATGAGATTACAATTCCTTTCACAAAGGACCAAGCATTTTTTAAGGGAGGATCAGTTTTGAACAATACCTCACCGGAGGCTATCACCGGTGCTTCCAACGGAAGAGGTAACTTCGTCTAGTGGAGACAAAGCCCTGTTAAAGGTTTTAAGCTTTGATTTGAAGTGAATTGCTCAATTTACCATGTTACCCTCTAATGTCTTTTGTCTTTGATCGAAATCGCCCTTCCCGTGGCTTAGAGACTTGGGAAACATTTTGGTGAGCTCGACTAGCTCCCTTGATGGTGCTTGCAAAGTGAATTTGAGTTTGGTGGAGAATTGGATGAATTGGAGTTTGGAATTACCTCCCCTGTTTCGACTTTGAAGAAAACCGAGAAGGAGAAATTCAAGATGCTTGGAAATGGCTTAGGGAAGCTTGGAGAAGCTTGCTTTCGATGTTTTTTGCTCAATTGAATGCAATGTCTCTGGTTTGAGTGGAAAAGAGGGGGAGTATATCTCCCCCTCCTTGGATCGAACGACTGAGACTAGCTTTACCATTTTTGATTAATTGCTTGGATTGATTGGGTTGTTTAGGTTGTTAGGGATTTCATGTGGTTCATTTTTGGCAAAGGAGTAGAGGAGAGGAAGTGCATATGTGCTAGGTGAGTGTACGGAGTGATCCAAGAGGAGAATTCCCATTAGAGGGGTCAGTTTGACCTTGGGTTGGGTCATGGCTGACCCAAACTAATTGGGTCATGTTCACCACCCTCCTTGGTGTCCATGTGGTCCACTAGGAGGATGCCAAGTGGCCATGAGAAAGAATTGGCCAAATTCCAAGTGAATTTGACCATATGTTACCCTTTGACCTAAGGGTAAAATGGTCATTTGGCTTTTATTTTAATTTGGATAGATTTGAATTGATTCAAAAATAAGTTGGTCCAAATTTCAAGTAATTTGGAGTTTCTTTTATTTTAATTGGTTCAATTTGACCCATTTAGGCTAAATTGGGTCAATTTGGGTTAGGTTGACCAATTAGTCAAATTGGGTCAAAGCATGGGTTAGGTCAAGTTCAAATGATCATTTAAAGCCTATGGGTGTCATTGGTTTGGTTCAATTTGATTTATATTTAGTTTTGGTTCATTTGAGTTCACTTAGGTCAAATTGGTCAAGTTGACCAATTTGACCAATTTGACCCAATTGCGTTAGGTCACGGGTTGTTTTAGTCTTAGTTGTTCATTTGAAATGTATTGCAAGCTTTGGTTTTAATCAATTTTAGTTTGGTTTGATTTCAAGTTGATTTGACCTTTAAGTCAAGTTAATGGTCAATTGGGCTCTAATTATCCAATTGAAAGCTTTGGTCAAGTTCAACAAGTGATTTAGAATGAATTTGACCCATTGATTGCAATCAATTTAGCTTAGATCAAGATTTGACCCATTTTGACTTTTAGGTCAACTTGGGTCAACTTGGGTCAAGAGACCAATTAGGCTTAGTTTGGCTCAATTGATGACTTGGTCAAGTTCAATCATTGATTATGAATTGGTTTAGATCAATAGTTTCAATCAGTTAGGCTTATGGTGGATTTTAGCTAGTTTGGGTTTCATTTGGGCTAAGTGTTGACTTGGTCAAAGGCTAGGTTTGACTTGGTTTGACCTAATTTGAGTGGTTGATCATCCTAGGATGATTGCTACTCACAATGTGAGGTTTAGATTGACTTAGTTCAATCCAATTTGGGTTGGATTAGAATTTGGCTCAAAAGAGTCCTTTAGGTCACTTTGGGTCAAGTGAGCCTAAGTGGGTCAATTGACTTGATCAAGGCTTGATTCAAGTTTGGTTGAACTCATATATGGATTTATGATTGAAATATAAATCCAATTGTAAATGATTTGGAGTCAAATGAATTTTGAATCATTTGACAATTTCAAGTCAAACATGAACATGAGTCTTGTTAGTTTGATTTTGGCTTTGTTGTAGTTTATGTTTATATTTGAGCAGTGATTGAAGGATTGATTGAAGAGAAAATCAAAAGTTTGGATTGGTTTGAGAATTATTTGGCTAAGTTTAAGAATTTGACTTGAAAGGGCATGGTTGGATTTTGGTTAGATTTGGATTTGAGTTTTGAATTTAGTTTTCATTATTTGAATTTATATTTCACTTATATCTATGAATATAAATGATAATATAAATGGATTATGAGAAAATATTTTGAGTTTGGAGTGATTTGGATTTGTTTGAAGGAGTTCAAGGATTTGACTTGAAATAGTTTAGGTTGGATTTTGGTTAGATTTGGATTTAAGCTTTGAATTGAGTTTTGGTTATTTAAATTTATATTTCATTTATATTTGTGAATATAAATGAGAATATAAATGGGTTATGAGAAAATCTTTTGAGTTTGGAGTGATTTATATTTGTTTAAAGGAGTTCAAGGATTTGACTTGAAATAGTTTAGGTTGGATTTTGGTTAGATTTGGATTTGAGTTTTGAATTGAGTTTTGGTTTTTTTTTTATTTTTTTTTTTATTATTTTTTTTTTGAATTGAGTTTTGGTTATTTGATTCTATATTTTATTTATATTTGTGAATATAATTTAGAATATAAATGGGTTATGAGAAAAATCTTTTGAGTTTAGAGTGATTTGGATTTGATTTTAGCTAAGTCCATAAAATGAAATCAATGGGTTTATGAAAGATTTTGTGATTCGAATTCAATCATGTGTTTCATTCATTTGATTTAGAACCGATTCATGATTTGGATTTGGAATTTATTTGAATTTGAGAAAATCAATTAAGTTGAAATTGATTTGAGTTTGAAGTTGATTTGACTATGAAGTTGATTTGAGTTTGAAGTTGATTTGAATTTGAAGTTGATTTGAATTTGAAGTTGGTTTGAATTTGAAGTTTAACTTGAAAAAGGATGTAAGGATTTGGTTCAAGCTATAGGGTATGCAAGTTTTTCTAATACCCCTAAGGTATAACCTATTCCTATGACTAACTTTTCTAAGTCCTAGGGTTAGATTAAGTGTTCATCTAATCATTATAAGTGTCTTAAGACTAAGGAACTCTTAGTGTTTAGAGGAGTCCTATGTATAAGATGGAGAAGTTGAAAGCTCACCCTAAAAGTGAGGTCAACAGGTGGTCAACGTCTTTAGGAAAGTTTGGAGATAGTAGCTATCCCATGTAGTGGCCAACACTCTCCTCTTACTTATTCCCTCCTAAATTCAAAATGAAGTGTCTCTTGTATTAAAAACTCTTATTCTACTACTAATGATGGATTATTATCATTTTAAATAAATATTCAAGTTAATTCCTCTTGTGGTTCGAGCTTGGTGCCCAACCAAGAAAGGAGGATTGAGTGATCTTACTTTCAACTCTACTTTGATGAGTAGTGCCATTCTTAATCATTTTAATTTCTTGTAATTTTTTATTCTGTTATGTTTTTGTGATTGTGTTCTATCATACAAAAATTAAAACCTTATATTTATCCCACAAAATCTATCTTAATAACCACTAAAAAGGTTAGCCAACCTTTAAGTTTTTAGGACATAATCTCTATTTTGCTTTCAATTGGCTAACAAAATCTCCTCTAAAAATTGCCAAAATATCCATAATAGTATTTAAGTTCATTATCTACAAGTCTCAAGTATTGATTATGGTTTATTTTTCACAAAATTTATGAGTTTTTTGAAACCTAATCTCAAGTTAGCATGATGTAGAAAATTTTTCTTTTAATCAATCCTTAGAAAAATTTAGAACAAATATTTAAACCTTTCTAAAATTTATGAAACTTTTAGAAATCAAGTAGACTCCATTACCCATAATTTTCATTTTTTTTTATTGATTTGGATATCTAGAGGCAGATCCAATGATAAAAACATATTACTACAAAATTAGATCTACATACAGTCATGTACATGCTCGACAACTAAATCCATCAAAATTCTTTTCCACTTGAATCTAAATCCCACCTCATATAGCCTTACTCTCCCAAGCTTCTTAGGAGACCCTTGTTGACCTCACTTTTAGTGATTAGGTGAATACTTAACCTAAGCCTAGAGACTTAGAAGGGTTAGCCATAGGAATAAGTTATGCCTTAGGGACTCAGGGAGACTTGCTCACCCTATAGCCTGAACCCAATTCATGCTTTCCTCCTCAAACCAAACCTCAAATTCAAATGAAATCCAAACCAAATTTCCAAGATGCATAATCAATCTCATTATCAAATTTAACCTCAAAATTTTTCATAAAACTTTATGATTGAATTCAAAACCCTTTCTAAGCCCTTTGATTTTATCTTATGGACTTAGCTTTAACCAATTTCAAATCAATCTTAATTCAATTGATTTTCTCAAATATCAATTCAATCTCTCAATAATCTATCAACTTCAATTCAAATCCAACTTCAAATAATATAATCCAAAAATCAAATCCGAGTTCCAAAATTCTTTCTTAAGCCATATAACCCATTCTCATAAACTTAGCCAAATCTCCACCTAAATTATCCCAAACTTGATTGATTTCTTTATAAATCAATTATTCCTTTATTTATATTCATAAATATAAATGAAATATATACTCAAATGATCAAAACTAAATTAAACCAAATTAAACCAAACGAAGACTCTCCGTAAGCCATATGGACCTACCTCCATAAGCTTAACCAAATCTTCACCCAAATCAATCCAAAATTAATTTCTTTACAAATCATTACTACTTCATTTATATTCATAAATATAAATGAAACTTTCTAATAACATAAATCAAATTGATTTCTAGCTTTTGACATATTCTTAATAAATTTGCTTCTAAATCACTCCAAACTCAAGTGATTTTCTCAATCATTTATATCTTCATTTATATTTCCAAATATAAATGAAATATAAATCCAAATAGCCAAAACCAAATCTAAAATCAAACCAAAACCCAATTCAAGCCTTTTAAAGCCTTTTCCTTGGACTTGGCCAAATCAACCTAAACCAAGCCAAAATCAATGAATTTTCTCTTGAATCAATCATTCCTTCAATAATATATCCAAATATAAATGAAGCCTACAATTATCAAACCAAACTCAAGTCAACCCAAGTCAAGCCAAATTTTAGCTTAGAAACTTTAAATGAGCCAAAATCTATTGGATTCTAAATTGATTGCAGTTGGATTCATATTTTAATAATAGGCTCATATATAAGTTTAACTAAACTTGAATCAAGCTAAAACAAAACAAATTGACCTATTTAGGTCCACTCGACCCAAAGTGGCCTAAAAAACCTTTTTTGAGCCAAGTTCTAATCCAATTCAAATTGGATTGAACCAAGCCCATCCAAGCCTCATATCATGATCAACAATCACCCTAAGAAGATCAATCAGATTGAATTAGGTCAAACCAAGTCAACTTGGTCCTTTGACCAAGTCAACCTTTAGCCCAAATAAAATATAAACTAGCCAAAACTCATCCCACACCAAATTAATTGAAACCATTGATTCAAACTAATCCATAATCAATGATTGAACATGACTAAACCCTCATTTGAGCCAAACTAAGTCCAATTGGCCATTTGACCCAAGTTGACCCAAATTGGCCTAAAAGGCCAAAATAGGTAAAATCATGATTTAACCCAAATTAATTGCAACTAATGGCTCAAGTTCATTCCAAATTGATTATTGAACTTGACCAAAGCCATAATTGATCCAAATTTGACGAGTTGGTCAACTTGACTCGACCTAGCCCAAATTGACCTAATGGGTTAAGTTGGATAAAATCCATATTAAATCCAAATTGATTCAAACCAAAACTTACAATTATTTTCAATTGACCAATTGAACTTGAACCAACACCTAAACCCAACCCAATTTAGTCAAATTGGTCAACTTAGCACATTTGACCTATATGAATCCAAGTGAGCCAAAATTAAACCTAGGTCAAATTGATTGAAACCATTTGAACTAAGCTCTTCAAATCATCATTTGAACCTAACATAAGCCTTCGTTCGACCCAATTTGGCCAATTGGTCAACCCAACCCAACATAACCCAAATTGAACCCATTTGTTCAAATGAAGCCAAAACCCATAAAATTAACCCATTGGACTTTGGTGGCTGATCAAACTTGACCCAAACTCAACCTAGGTCAGCCCAAAATCAACCCAAACCCATTTATAGGCAAGTCCAATGCAAATCTTCCATGGATTCTCTCCCGTATGTGGGATTTTTCCAAAAATGGCAAAGTCCACTCTTCCTTTCACCTTGACAGCCATCAAAATTCCAAATGAGTGATCCCTAAGTCTCCTAGCCCACCCTAGAGGGAGTAGGACTAGCCATGGACCAAAGGGACGTGAGCTAACTCACCTCCCTTATAAGACGAACACCCAAAGGATCAAGGAAACCCAATATGCCAAATTCAGCTTGGAGCCTCCTACCATGGTTTCTCCCAATCCATTCGAGACACGTGGACTTGATTGAGACCCCTCCGGTGCTCTAACGATGGTTGGCTGACCAAAAAACAGAAAGCCATCCCATTTGTCCACTCAGCAAATCGAGGGGTATACCCCCTCAATTCGAATGAGAAACACATCACTTTGATTCGTGAGAGCTTCCTAACATGATTTTGAGTCTCCCTGCAATTCCTAGAGCCATCCCAAGCTCTTCCCTTGCAGCATTTCCACTTTCTGTTTAAAATCAAACAGAAGGGGGGTGTTAATCCCGATCCAAACTCGCTAATTCCTCAACCAAAACCAAATTACTATTGCACATGCCTTCCACACATGTCGTCGAAGCCATCCAAGTCTTTTCCCAAGCTTCCAATCTACCGAAGGAGGGACTTCGATCACCACCGAGCTCCAAGTGCAGGAAATCAATCCACTGAGTGAACCAAGGGAAATTGGCTTGATTTCTTCTTAATAGGGCCTCTTCTCTACTAGATGAAGCTACCTCCGTTGATCCCACCATCGATCTTGAGCTCCAATGAGGTAATTCCTTAAAACTGTAGAAATAAAAAAATTTTGGTTGGATCTTTTTGAAGGAAATTTGCATGTGAGCTGATCTTGATAGTTGGATGTGTTCGAATTCCTTCCCTGATGGTGTGGGTTGATTTTGAAGTTCATCTGAGCTTGAGTGAGCTCGATCGAACGATCCACGGAAGACGGAGGCTATCGTTATCGTTCGTAGCTCATGGGAAGAAGGCTAACGGGTTATCCATTCCATGTGATTGAAACAGATGGCTCTGATCAAATCACGTTAGATCTTCTCTATTTTCTCCCTTTATGCCACAAGTTTGATTAGTGTCATATGATCTGAGATCGGATGGCAGAGATCAATATCACGTCCACTGTCAGCTGACTTAGCACGTGGATGTGACAAATTAAATAGCCAATCTCATGACGCCACGTGGAAAGCGCGTTGCATCAGCATGCCACATGATGTTGATATATTAGGTTTAATTAAGGTTATTTAATATGTTTAAAGGTTGAAACTTTCACAATTCATAACTAATTGTAGACAAATCCAAAAAATATAAATAATAGCTCATTTTAAAATTATTTCAGAGGAGAATTTAATAAAAAAATATTTTCAATTGATTTTGAATAGTAAATAATCTTTAATTAGATATTTAATTACAAACCTAATTTTCTTAATTACTCTCTAATCATTCAAATGATTGATTCTAAAATTTTTGAGATTATTTAAGAGGATGGCCTCTACCTCCTCTAATTTTCTTGGGATTTATTGTTTGCCAGATTAGGAAAATTGATTAATTAAGCCCTAATTACTCTCTTAATTTAATTATATTTTAATCATGTGAACAGTAATGGATTAATTAATTAAGTGGTCCTTAACAGTGGATGAACTCAGGAGATAAGATTAAGGTCTCTTTCCTAATCTATTTCCCTAAGCTCATTTTTATTAATTAAATTAATCAAAGCTTAATCAATTAATCAAATTACTTAATTAATCAAGTTGAAAATGTAATCATATGGAATCTTAATTAATGAAATATTGGATAGAGCTTAAGGTGTTTAAGAGCCTAAATAGGTTTAAGGAAATTATGATTTTCCCATATGTGTGGAAAAACTATAAAAGTAATTAAATGGGTTCATTAAGCTTAATTAATTAATGATTATGAGCTAATTGTATTAGGCCCCTCTCATTTCAGAAGAGCATTTCTATTTAATTTTTAATTCATTTGTATATTACATTATCTCATAATTATTTAATTAATTATCTTAAGATAACATAGGTAAGGGGGGTTCATCCCAATCTAAACTCGCTCATTCCTCAACCAAAACCAAATTACTCTTGCACACACCTTCCATGCATGTCTTCAAAGCCATCCAAGTCTTTTCCCAAGCTTCCAAATCCTCTGGAGGAGGGACTTCAATCACCACCGAGCTCCACAGTGAAGGAAATTGATCCACTGAGCGAACCAACGGGAATTGGCTTGATTGCTTCTCAACAAGGCCTTGTCTCTACTAGAAAAAGCTACCTCCATCGATCCCACCATCGGTCTTGAGCTCCGACGAGGTAATTCCTCAAAATCGTAGAAATAAGAAATTAGGATCTTTTGAAGGCATGTGAGTTTATCTTGACAGTTGAATGTGGTTGAATTCCTTCCCTGATGGTGTGGGTTGATTTTGAAGTTCATCTGAGCTTGAGTGAGCTCGGATTGAACCATCCATAGAAGACGAAAGCTATCGTTCGTCGCTCATGGGAAGAAGCATAATGGGTTGTCCATTCTACGTGATTGGAACGGACGGCTCTGATCAAATCACGTTAGATCTCCCCTATTTCTCCCTTTCCGCATGTTTAATTTGCGCCGTCCGATATGAGATTTGACAGCGGAGATCAATATCGCGTCAGCAGCTAGCTGACTCAGTGCACGGATATGACAAATTAAATAGTCAATCCCATGACGCCACGTGGAAAGCACGCCACATCAGCATGCCACATGGCGCCTACAGATTAAGTTTAATTAAGGTTATTTAATATATTTTTAAGGCTAAAACTTCCATAATTCATAACTAATTGTAGACAAATCCAAAAAAAATATAAATAATAGCTCATTTTAAAGATATTTTAGAGGAGAATTTAATAAAAAATATTTTCAATTGATTTTGAATAGTAAACAAACCTTAATTAGATATTTAATTAAAAACATAATTTGCTTAATTACTCTCTAATCATTCAAGTAATTGATCCCAAATTTTTTGAGATTATTTAAGAGGATAACCTCTACCTCTCTATTTTTCTTGGGATTTATTGCTTGCCAAATTAGGAGAATTGATTAATTAAGTCCTAATTACTCTCTTAATTTAATTAATGTTTAATTAATCATGTGAACAATAATGAATTAATTAATTAAGTGGTTAAGTGTTCCTTAATAGTGGGTGAACTCATGAGATCAGACTAAGGCCTCTTTCCTAATATATTTCTCTAAGCTCATTTTTATTAATTAAATTAATCAAAGCTTAATCAATTAATCAAATTGCTTAATTAATCAATTTGAAAATGTATTCATATGGAATCTTAATTAATGAAATCTTGGGTAGAGCTTAAGGTGTTTAAGAGCCTAAAGAGGTTTAAGGAAATTATGATTTGCCCATATGTGTGGAAAAACTATAAAAGTCATTAAGCTTAATTAATTAATTATTATGAGCTAATTGTATTAGGCCCCTCTTATTTCATAAGAGTATTTCTATTTAAATTTTAATTCATTTGTATATTACATTAGCTCATAATTATTTAATTAATTATCTTAAGATAATATAGATAAGGGTTTAATTAATTGATTTAATTCACACCTTAACCTAATTAATCCATAAAATCAACCTAATTTCTTTTCATTAAATCAAGTTAACTCACACATGTGGAATGGGAGTAGGATTAACAAATATTTCTCACATTTCTTAAATCAAATCAAACATGACATTAAAAAAATTTGGTTTATTTTAAATAAGCTTATTTAGTATGATTGTCTTAGAAATTAGTTTGATTGAATGACATCATGTGCTTATGTCTTTTTATTTCCTTCCAATCATATTAACTATTGTATGTCACTTGTGAGCATGCATTCATCTTTTTTTTTTCAGAATTAATTAAATCAAATAGTTTCTTTTATGTCAAACTATCATGTGTTGATTTAAATTAATATATGTATGGCTATTATCACTATTAAATTCAAATCTATTTTTCTAAATTTATAAATGAATGTTTATATATGCTATGAACGCTAGTTATAAATACACAGGAGATGTATGTGATTTTAGCTTAAATATATGAAGTGAAGTTTCTTTTCTTTCATTCATGTATTAGTTTATATAAGCAAGATTGTTAATGGGTATATAGGATGGACATCCCAGGAATACGAGGCTTTAGTTAGCCTCAAGGAGGTCATCTGATTACCTCACTTTCCTAGTTTAACAATGACACGTACTCGATTTGATTTCATTCTTATGTATTTCAATATTAGAGTTTGGATAAGACTTTACTCCATTTGCATAAATGTTTCAATCAAATAAAATATAACTTTTGCATGATTTTTCTTTATTTATTTATGAATACATCCATATGTATTTGAAAAAAGCAAATATTTAGTCTGGACATCCAGGGAATATGAAGCTTTAAGTAGCCCTAAGGAGGTCGTTTGATTACCTCACTTCCCTGGTTAATAATGGCATGTACTAGCTTATGTCTCTTATACATGTACATGTGTATCAAAAATCCATGCATTCATGAATGATTAAGTTGTTAAATTAATTAATTTTATAACTTGGAGCTCTTATTCTTATGTTAATGTATGCAAATTTACATATGTTATAATGTAATGGGTATATAGTTTGGACATCCTAAGAATATGGCTTTAGCTAGCTCTAAGGTAGACATTTGAATACCTCACTTCCCTGGTTAACAATGACACGTACCTATTTAATTTCATTCCTATATATTTTTGTATAAGAATTTAGATAGAGCTTTAAATTAATATGATGAAATAATATCAAAAGGAAGATATAAATTCCAAAAATATATGTTTACATATATCATTGTTAAGTTATTGAATGTATAGGTATGCTTAAGGTTTAATCATGTGTATGTTACATATGATGGGAGGAAATGAAAGAATATATGTGTTGACCTCACTTTTGAAGTGAGCTCTCAACTTTCTCATCATAGATCTAAGACTCTTATAGATACTAAGAGCTCCTCTTAAGACACTTTCTGATTAGGTGAACACTTAACCTAACAAAGACTTAGAAGAGTTAGCCATATGAATAGGTTATGCCTTAGGGATTTAGGAAGACATGCACATAGCCTTAAACCCAATCCTTGCTTCCTTATTCCAAACCAAACCTCAAATTCAAATCCAAAATTAAATCAATCCAAATCAAATGATTGAAACTCATGATCAAAATCAAATTAAAACCCTTAGTCTTTGATTTCATCTTATGGACTTAGCCTTTAACCAAATTAAATCAACCTCTCAATTGATTTTCTCAAATATCCATTCAGTCTCAAATCAAATCCCAAATCAAGTTTCAAATCAAATGATTGAAACCCAAAATCAAATTCAAATTTTCCTAAGCCATATGAACCACCTCATATGCTTAGCCAAAACCCCCTTCAAACCAAATCAAACTTGATTGATTTTTTTTATAAATCAACCATTCCTTCATTTATATTCACAAATATAAATGAAATCTAAATTCAAACTATTCAAATCAAATCAAACTAAACCAAACCAAATCAGGACCTTTCTTAAGCCATATGGACTTACCTCCATAAGCTTAATCAAATCTCAACCCAAATTAACTTAATCATTTCTTTAATTTATATTCACAAATATAAATGAAACCCACTCTAATGACCAAAAATAAATCAAATACTAAGCCTTTAAGCCCTTTTGACCTCCAATTTGCTTCCAAATCACTCCAAAACCAAGTGATTTTCTAATGAATCATTTATATCTTCATTTATATTCACAAATATAAATAAAATATACATCTTAATGGCCAAAACCAAACCCAAATCAAATCAAATTTATAATTTTAGCCTTTTTAGCTAATTTCTTGAACTTGACTAAATGATATTTAAATTAACTCATGGTTTTCTTCATGGAAAAATATTTCCTTCAATCACTTACCCAAATATAAACATAAATTATAATTATCAAACTAAATCCAAGTCAACTCAAGTCAAGCCCATGTTAACCTTTTGACTTGAAATTATCATATGAACCAAAATTCATTTGACTCCAAACCAATTGTAATTGGATTTATATTTCAATATTATGTTCATATATAAGTTCAACTAAACTTAAATCAAGCTAAAACCAAACCAATTGACCCATTTAGGTCCAGTTAACCAAAAGTGACCTAAAGACCCTTTTTGAGCCAAGTTATAATCTAACCAAAATTGGACTGAACTAAGCCCATTCAAACCCCATATCATGATCAACAATCATCCTAGGGTGATCAACTATCTTGAATTAAGTCAAACCAAGTCAACCTTTAGTCCAAATGAAACTCCAACTAACCAAAACCCACCATATACCAAATTGACTGAAACTATTAATTCAAACCCATGCATATTCAATGATTGAACATGATTAAACCCTCAATTAAGCCAAACCAAGTCCAATTGGCCATTTGACCTAAGTTGACCCAAATTGGCCTAAAATACCAAAATGGGTCAAATCATGATTTGATCCAAGTTGATTGCAACCAATGGCTCAAGTTTCTCCAAATCATTTATTGAACTTGACCAAAGTTATATGAGCCCACTTAATTTGACCAATTGGTCAACTTGACCCAACCTAGCCCAAATTAACCTAAAAGGTCAATTTGGCCAAAACCCAAATTAAACCCAAATCAAATCCAACCAAAGCCTACAATCATTTTCAATTAACCAATTTAATATGAACCAACACCTAAAACCCAATTTGGTCAAATTGGTTAACTTAGCCCATTTGACCTATTTGAATCCAAATGAGCCAAAATTAAACCTAAGCTAAATTAACCAAAACCACTTGAAACAAAACTCTTCAAAATATCATTTGAACCTAACCCAAGCCTTTGTTTGACCCAATTTGACCAATTGGTCAACCCAATCCAACTTAACCCATTTGAACCCATTTGACCATATGATGCCAAACCACCCCAAACTAACCCATGGGACCCTAGGAACTGGCTAAACATGATCCAAATCTGCCCCAAATCACACCCAAACTAGCTCAAATCCAAGTAAGACCCAATCCAAGGGGATTAACCATTAGACAAGCCTCCCCACATTAGATTCTTTCCATAAAAAGCCAAGTCCACTCTCCTATCACTTGGGTATCCATCCAAGTGCCAAATGGGGGTGCACCTAAGCTTTCTAGCCCACCCTAGAATAGTGAGGATCAGCCATGGACCAAGATGAGTTCACCTCCTCCCCTCTCAAACCAAACTGAGCACCCAAAGGACCAAGCCAACCAATCTCCCCATATCTTACCTTGAGCTCCACTCTTCCTCGAGCCAATGGAGCTAATAAACCCTCCGATGCCTCGACGGGTGAATCGCTAAAATTGGAGACCCCGTCTTCATCACACTTGATTTTGAGTATACTCCCTCAAATCAAGTGGAAATTGTCATGATTCACATTCTTTGAGTCCCTTGAGTGATTTTGAAATCCCTCAAAGCCTCCTAGAGTCCCTAAGCCTCCCTTGATCGTCCATTATTTTCTATGTGTGAAGCCAAAATAGGGAGACCTCTCTTGATTTAAACCCACCCATTTCTCAACCAAACTCTAATTAAACTTTCACACACCTTCACCGCACCTAATCAAAACCAAGCAAATTATACCTTGAGTTCCAAAGCCACCGGAAGCCATACTTCGATCAAGACAAATGCCAAATAGAAGGAGCATGTTCCATAGAGAAAACCACCTCAAATCAAGCCTCGTACAACTCAACAGAACTTCATTTCTACCAAACAAAGCTACCTCAGTCGATCCCACCATCAGACATTAGCTCCGATGAGGTAATTCCTCAAAATTATCGATTTAGGAAAATTGGTTGGTCATTTTTGAAGGAAATTTGTATGTCATGCATTTTTACCATTGGATGTGTTTGCCTTCTTCTCCTGATGGTGTGGGATCAATTTGATTCTAATCCGAGCTCTAGTGAGTTCAAATCGAATGGAGAAATATGGACGGTATCCGTCTTTCGCCATTCATGAAGGAGACAGGTCACGAGCCGTCCGTTTGCGTGATCAGAATGGACGATCCTAATCTAATCACATTAGATCTGCTTCTATTTCCTTCTTAACTGTGGGATCTGATCGTGGTCGTCCAATCTTAGATCAGACTGTGTTGACCTCATTTTTGAAATGTGCTCTTAACCCCTCTATCTTAGAAATAGTACTTCTCTTAGACTTTAAGAGTTTTGTAGTCTTAAGACACATCTAGTGATTAGGTGGAAACTCAACCTAACCCTAGAGACTTAGAAGAGTTAGCCATAGAAATAGGTCATGCTTTAGGGGTGTTAGGGAAATTTTCCTACCCTATAGCTTGAACCAAATTCTCACTTCCTCCCTTCAAGCCAAACTAATATCAACTCCAACTCTAACTAAAACCTTGAACCAATTCAATGGATTTTCAAATCATGAATCAATTCCAAATAATTGAAACTTATGATTGAAGCCCATGATTGATTCCAAACTCAAAAATATTTCTAAGTCCTTTGATTCTCTCATTGACTTAAATCAAATCCAAATCAAATCAAATTCAAAAAATTTTCTCACAACCCATTTATATTCACATAAATAAATGAAATATAAACTCAAATCATCAAACTAAATCCAAAATTTAAATCCAAATCAAAATATTTCCTAAGTCTTTGATTCCCTCTCTCGGACTTAGCCTAAATCAAATCTAAATCAATTCAAATTCAAGGAATTTTTTAATAACCCATTTATATTCTCATTTGTACTCACAAATATAAATAGAATATAAATTCAAATATCCAAAAATAAATTTAAAACTTAAATCACAATTCAATAAAAAAAATCCAACCTAAGCCTTCAAGTCAAAATATTGAACTTAGCAAATCAAATTCAAATCAAAACCCTTGATTTTTCTTCATAATTCAATCAATCCTACAATCATGAATCCAAATATAAACATAAACTTTAAACATCAAACCAAAAATCAATTCAAAACTCAAATCCAAATCCAATTCAAATTCAACCTAAGCCTTTCAAGTCAAATTCTTGAACTTAGCCAAATCAATTTCAAATCAAGCCAAACCCTTAATTTTTTTTCTTCATGAATCAATCAATCCTACAATCATGAATCCAAATATAAACATAAACTCCAATCATCAAACCAAAACTAAATTCAAAAATCAAACCCAAATCAAACTCATGTTCACCCTTTTGAACTTGAAATTATCAAATGAATCAAAACTCATTTTCTGCAATGTGTGGATTTATATTTCAATCATAAGTCTATATGTGAGTTCAATCAAACTCAAATCAAGCTTTGACCAAGCCATTTGACTTACTTAGGCTCACTTGACCCAAAGTGACTAAAGTACCCCTTTGAGCCAAATTCTAATCCTACCCAAATTGGATTGAACTAAGCCCAACTAAGCCTCACATTATGAGCAACAGTCATCATGAGATGATCATTCATTCAAATTGGGTCAAACTAAGTCAAACCAAAAAAATTCAACACTTAGCCAAAATGAAACATAAACTAGTCAAAATTCATCATAGGCCAAATTGATTGAAACCATTGATCAAAACTCATTCATGGTCAATGTTTGAACTTGACCAAGTCATCATTTGAGCCTAACCTAGCCCAATTGGCCACTTGACCTAAAAAGTTAAAATGTGTCAAAACTTGATCTAAGTCAAATTGATTGAAACTAATGGGTCAAGTTCATTCTAAATCACTTGTTGAACTTGACCAAAACCCCAATTGGCCAACTAGACTTAACCTAGCCCAATTGACCTTGAACTCAACTTGACCTAAAAGGTCAAATTGAGCCAAAATCAAATTAAACCAAAATTGATTGGAAACAAAGATACCAATCCATTTAAAATGATCAACCAAGCTAAACCAACCCATGACCTAACCCAAATATGTCAAATGGGTCAAATTAATTAACTTCCCATTTGACCTAAATGAAGATAAATGAACCAAATCTAAATATAAATCAAATTGAAACAAACTAATGATGCCAAAATATTTCAAATGGTCATATGAACTTGACTTAACCCTTGGTTTGCCCAATTTGACCAATTTGTCAACTTGACCCAAGTTGACCCATTTGACCTAAATGGGTCAATATGAGCCAAATCATATCAAACCAACTATAAATTTAATGAAACTTGGTCTAACCCATTTTTTAATCATACTAAACATATTCAAAATGAAATCCAAGCCAAATAACCATTTTACCCGTAGCTCATAGGGTAACCTAAAATCAAAACCACTTGGAATTTGGCCAATTCCTTTTCATGGACACTTGACATCCTCTTAGTGGACCAAATGGTCACTAATGGATATGGTGCACATGACTCAATGGGTTTGGGTTAGCCCAACCCAACCTTAGGCTAAAACTGACCACCCCTATGGACATGAGCATATGAGAATACTTCCTCCAACTTGTTTTGCACATGGCAACTTCACCACTACCCCCTTCAACCAAATCCAAACCACATACAACTCCAAATGGCCAAAAAAAACCCATTAAATAGGGTGTATTGGATCAAAATAGCAAAGCTCTTCACAGTCATCTGATTCACCTAGGGGGAGATATACTCCCCCTAATTCCACTTGAATTCAGATGACACACACTCAATTGATCTTAGGGAACTCAGAGCAAGAATTTGCAAGACTCCCCAAGCTTTCTAGAGTGAATTCCAATTCTCCATTTTTGGTTTCTTCAAATTGAAAATAAGGGAGCTCCCCACCTTTCCATCTCACTCAATACTTCATATCAAGCCAATTCCTCTTGCAAGCTTCATTAGAGGACTCAATCGAACTTGCCTAAAGCTTAATCCAAGTTCTGAAGGCAAGGAAGTGGGACTTTGATCAAGATCAAGCCCAATTGAAGGAGAGCTTGGTCCAATGGAAGATCAACTCAACCAAATCATCTCAAATCTTTAACAAGGCTTCGTCTCTACTAGACGAAGCTACCTCATCGATTGAGCACCGTGAGATAGCCTATGAGATCAAAACCGAGCTTAAAGTATACATGGTGTGGTCCTTTGTGAAAAAAATTTTCACTTCATGAAGAACTAGCTGTTGGATCTTCATCCTCTTGCATGATGTGGTGTGGGTTGAGTTTGGCCTCAATCCGAGCTCAATTGAGCTCAAATCATGCCATGGAAGGTGGACGATTCCCCATTCCCGCAGAGAAGCTCAAGGATGGATCATGGGCCATCCATCCGAGCATTTTGGATGGATGGCCATGATCAAGATGTGTAGGAATATTTGATTAATCCCTTAATACCATAGTTTATATCTCAGTCATCCGATCTTTGATCGGACGGATGGGGAGAAAGTGCATAGCGCTTTCGCTAACGGGGTACTATGATGTGATAACTTAAGTGGTCTGTCCCATTGCACCATGTGGAAAGTGCGCATCGCGTCAGCCTCCATGTGGTGCTGACTGGATTAATCACTTAATTAGGCTATTTAATTATTGAGTAATCATGGAAACTTCATAATTACATAACTAATTCTAGAATAATCTTAAAAATATAAGGTAAAATGCATTATAAAGATAATTCATAGGAGAATATCTAAAATTATTCCATTAGATTTTGAATAGTGTATTTTCTTTAATTAGGATTTTATTGGAAACATAATAACCCTAATTACTCCCTAATTATACCACTGATTAATTCTAAACTTCTCATGTTTATTTCTGGGTATGACTTCTACCTCCCCTAATTTTCTTAGGATTTATTAATGGGTTAATTAGGGAGATCAATTAATGAATTCTTAATTACTCTCTTTATGTAATTAAGGGTAATTAAGCATATGAACAATAGTTTAATCCCTTTATTGTGTTAATTAAGCCTTGCTTAAGTAGAGAAGAGGTTTATGGAATAGATTTGGAGAATTTTTTCGAAGCCATTCCCTAAACCTCTTTCCTTCCTTAATCCAAACTTAATTAAGGGTTAATGCACTAATCACTTGCTTAATTAATTTGATTTTAAAAATCAAAACATTCCAAAACTTAATCAATTCATCTTGGGTAGGTGCTTAGGTGTTCAATAACCTAAGTAGCTTAAGGAAATAAAAATCCAGCCCACATGTGTGGGAAGGGTTATGAAAGTACTTAAATTAAACCCTTTAACATAATTAATCATTAATTGTGAACCAATTGCATTAGGTACCTTTCTTTCCTAGGTGCATTACTAATTTAAATTCTTTATGTGATTTTATGTCATATCATTGGCTCACAATTATTTGATTAAATATGTTAAAGTGGTATAGGTAAGGTGTAATTAATGCACTTAATGTATGTCTTAACCTAACCAAAGTATAAATTTAATCTAACAACCTAAAAATTGAACTTAAATAACTCACACATGGGGGAATGGGTTAGGATCAGAAAACTCATCTCACATTTCTCAAATTAAAATCATACTCAAACAAAATCCAAACTCTCCTTAAAGCAAATTTGATTTACTTCAAATAATTCTATTTCATAGGATTGCCTTTAGGAATTAATTAGGGTGAATTAATTTACATGCTTTCATCACTTTATTTTTTTTCCTAGCATGCTAAATGTGTATGTCATATGAAAATCATGCATTCATACTTTTTTGAAAATCAAATTAAAATTGAAATGTTTCCTTTATGTTAAGTTGCATGTTTTGGCTAAAGTAATAATATGAATGGCTATTATCACTATTAAATCAAAAATTATTTTCAATATTTATAAATTCAATATCAAAACTGAAAGGTGTGGTACTTATAATTATTTATAAGCTTGCATGTGAGTATAAATATAAAGATGTGCATAGTGTGGCTTTCCTTCTCTCTTCTTATAACATAGTTTTGAATAAGATTTGGTAAAGTGTATAGTTCATTTGAAAAGAACACAACACTTGATTAAATTCACTCCTATTCATTCCTTTGTTATTACTTAAGAAGGACATCCTCACTTATACAAATAAATTACATAAATAAATCAACAAACAAACACAAACTTTTGCATCTTTCTTTTTTTTTTCATTCATTTCTTTTGTACATGCATATATATTTAAGGAAAGTGGCATATTAGTCTGGACAACCCCGGGGCTACGAGGCTTTAAGTAGCCCTAAGTAGGTCTTATACCATACACCTCTGGTGCTAACAATGGTGCCATACTCACTTATGCCTTTCATACATATAAATGTGCATGTGAAAAATGGATAAAAGAATCACCCTTTTCTACTTAACAAAATCATGCATACATGAAACATTCCAAAAAATTTTAAATGATGTCACTTAACACCATCATGAATGTGCTAAACATTTCTATTTTATGTATAGATATGCTTAGGATTCATTCATATACATGTGACATATTGTTGGTTTGAAAAATTCTTATAAGGGAGTTGCCTTTCATATCGTGGGAGAAAAGAAAGAGGACACATTTACAAAAATTTATCTTGGTAAGATGCCATGCAGATCCACTGGTGTACTTATTCAGGTGATCAGATACGTCATCAAAGTATAGTGTACTATCTCAAAAGATAGAAGTCACTACCCTTCAATGGAACCAATCACCTCAATAAGGACTCCTAAGGACGATGGGTTTGCATATATACCAGAGATTCTTCCCATAATTTACATGAAAAAGTAAAGTTGGGTTTATTTTAAATTGGGTTTGTTAAGTTCCCTATAAAGGCAAGCCCCCATAGTTAATTACATTCTAAGGATAGGATCCTTTAGGAAAACTCTCGATAAAGGTAAATGATCGTTGTCTCTGAAGATTTTAATAGGAAGGACTATCAATTGATTGGTTTATTTTTGAAGATCAAATGGGATTGATCAAAAGAGGGAGTTATTATTGAAGCCAAAATGGGAATAAGTAGAGATGCTCACGATGCTAGGAAACCTAGCGAGCATCTTAAACTATCCTAAAATTGAGCTTTACATTTTAGAAGTTGATTTAGTTTGTTTGAGTTATATTTTCATTAGAAGTTTAGGGCTTAAGATTCCTTAACACAAGATTAAGGAAATACCTAGGAGGTGAGGAATTATGAATATGGCCCACAAAGGGTAGAAGCAACCTCATAACCTAAATCTAGGGAGCTTCAGTGAGGGCCGAAAGCATAACCTAAATCTAAGGCAAAAATAGGTAATTGGTTTGCCTCCACAAGAGAGAACAAATCACCCAATAGCATGGAATTATAACCGTCGGGGGGAGGCTGCCAACTAACTACTCCAATAATTTAAAATACATGTAGGCAAGTCTTTATGCTTATGCTAGATAGGTAGGCTATTATATTTAGAAAGAAGCTAAGTCCTTAAACTCACTCCTAAAGAGACTAGATCTGTAAAGGGTATGCTTCAAATGACCTAAATCTAATGCATTATAAATTTCATTTTATTTCATTTTTTGGACAATCATTTTGACTTAGTAGGATTTTATGACTAATGCATGAGAAATCGATTATTGTCCAAAATCGTGAGAAGGTAGGAGGTGAGTTTCCACCACCCTCAAAGGTCAAGTTTCTCTCGCCAAAGGTGGAAGCCCTCCAATCAATAGTGAAATAAGATGTATTTGTGCATGATATTATAAAGAAATGCTCATCCAGCTAAGGGGTTGCTAATTCTTTTATATTGATTTTAATCTTAAGCTTTAGGTGAGGTTATGAGTTGTTTAATTTTATTTTTGAGTTATTAAGTTGGGTAAAAGATTTATTTTTCTCTAAAGAGCCTAATCCACATCCAAGCCATACATAAAGCAAGAAAGAAACTAGGAAAAGCATGCCACTTAATGTGAAAGCTAAACAAATCATCAAACAATTGATAAAGCTAATCACAAAAAGAATAAATGGTCATTTGTGGTCGTGCACCTCCGCACAAACCCAAAAATATTAAATGTTGATATTTGAGCTCTACCCTTATACAACTTGGATTACAAATGAATTAAATTTCAATTTAAGTAAAGGAATTCATTGTTATGGGGGTCTTCAAGCTTTATTCTTCTTTCTTTCTTTTCTTTTCTTGTTTTCTTCTTTGGTTCCTCCTTTGCATGGTTGAATGGTAGATGCTCTAAGGCTTCACATGGTACATAATATAGGATCTTATGACCAAAGTTCATGCCAATTCCCCATAACAAATCATTCCAAAATCCTAAATATATGAATTTTTACATGAAAAGGAAAAGGGAAATCTAGCTAACACCTACAAAATAAGGGTTAGTTAAATCACACCACACAAATCCCAAGCATATATATTAGACTTATCACCCCACACATGGGTGACTAAGTCCACCCGGCCTATGGATTATGCAAAGGGGTATAAGCACTTACAAGCAAGAAGCATTTATATTTTATTTATGATAGCGCCCCTTTAGCACAATCCCCTGCAGAAAAGAATAGTTCGACTAAGCACATCCTACCATTCATTCTATGAGCATACACCCTAACATCTAGTCTAAAACATTCATCACAAAATAAAACATAATATCAAACCATGCATCAACCAAACCTAAAGCTAGAAGTGGTGACTTAGGCTAATGTGTGTGCTTTGAAGGTTTGTGTGGTATGCTTAGCTTAGGACTTTAGGTTCAAGTTTTCTAAGTGTGAAGACATGTTCAACTTGAGGAGGGTTTCATTTAAGTTGTTTAAGTGTTTTGGTTATTTTTATTTCATGTTTATTTGGTTTGAGTGAAACCTATAATTAATTACTAAGTTATAAAGAGAGAGAAAGAGAAGAGAACATCTCTTTCCTTCCCTAATATTTAAGTAATTTATAAGATAAGTTCACATTTTAGTTTCATTTAGGTACAAAACTCTAAACAAACCTATTATAAGATTAAATAAAATGAAATAAAATTCACATAACACACATTACTTCAATTCTTTTCCCAACATATATAACATGCATATGGATGGACCCTAAGCATATCTATATGCAAATGAGAGTTAAACACACTTTATGATGCATGCTAAGTAATTCATTTAAGAAAATTTAGAAGTTAAATATGCATGATTTTTCTTAAGTAGAAAAGGTTTTCCTTATCCAAAATTTCACATACATGCATGAAAGTAAGAAAGGCATAGTACATCGCCATTGTTAACTGAGGTGTAAAGCACAAGACCTACTTAAGGCTACTTAAAGCCTCACAATCTCGGGATTGTCCTGACTAATAAACCACTTTCCTTAAATACTAACATGCATATAAAAGAAATAAAGAGGAAGAGGAAAATGCAAAAGTTGTTTAATAGTTTCATTTTTGTTTATGTAATTTATTCATGCATGTATAGGCAATCCTTCTTAAGTTAGAGCATAGAGATGAATAAGATTTGAAATTAAGTAAGTGTTTGGTTCTTTTCAAATGAACCCTACATCTTACTAATCCCTATTCAAAACTATGCTAACATAAGAAAGGAAGGAAAAGCTACACTAAACATTACTTTATAATTCATCACATGTAAGCTTATAATTAAAGTATAAGAATAGCACCCTTTCAGATTTGATATTTTATTTATAAGTTTTGAAAATACTTTGGATTTAGTAGTGATAATAGCCACTCATATTTTACTTTAGCCAACACATGCACATTTGACATAAAGTAAATAATTTTATTTTAAAATTTGAAACATGAACTTATGAATGCAATCATATACAAGTTAATATGTTGGGAAAGATCTAAAGTAATGAAAGCATGTAAATAAACTCACTTTAGCTAAATGCTAAAGACATTCTTAAGGAATAAGAAAATTTAGAATAAACCAAAGTGAATTTCAAAATAATTTTTGTTTAGTTTGAAGTTTGATTTAATTTTGAAAAGATGAGATGAGTTTGTTGTTCCTAACCCATTCCACATGTGTTTTGTATTTTTTTTAATTTTAGATAATTAAATCCATTTTAAGCATTGATTTGGTTAAGGTATGAATTAAGTGCTTTAATTAACCTTACCTACACCACCTTAGAAAATTAACTAAGTAATTATGAGCCAATGAGATGACATAAAACCACAAGGTATTCAAATTTGCAATTCACCTAATAAGAAAAAAAGCCTAATGCAATTTGGCTCACAATTAAAAGTTAATTAAGCTAAGGGGTTTACCTTAAGTACTTTTAAAACACCCTTTCACACTTATGAAAGGGGTTTTAATTTTCTTAATTAGAATTTGGCTATTAAACACCTAAGCATCTACCCAAGGTAGATTAATTAGGTTCTAGAAATTTTTAGAATTTTTGAAAATTGCTTAAAGGGATAATTAATGAATTAACCCTTAATTAAGCACGGATTAAGGAAAGAAAAGGGAGTTTAGGGAATATATTAAAGGAAATACCCCAAAATTATTCCATAAAATCCCTACTCACTGGATCTTACCATAATCAAACTTAATCATAGGGTAAATCCACTAATCATACCTTAATTACTCTTAATTACATTAAGGGAGTAATTAGGGAATGAGCTAGCAATTTCCCCAATTAAGGCCTCAATAAATCTCAAGAAAATTAGGGGAGGCAGAGGTCATCCCCTAAAATGAACCCTATAAATTTGAGATCAATTGGTTACTTAATTGAGAAATAATTAACTAATTAAAATTTTCAAAGAAACCCAAATTCAGAGAAAAGGGGAATTCAAAATCCATTGAAATATTTTTAGAATATTCTAGATGAATTATCTATCCATAATATTTTTCCTTATATTTTTCTAATTTTTCTTGAAGGAGTTATGATTTTTTGAAGGTTTCTGAATTAATTAAGAATTTAGAATAATCCCTAACTAATCTCTACCTAATACCAGCTCACAGCACGATGTGTGGTGGTGGAGGTTAGCACGCTTTACACGCATTGTGCCATGAGCTACCCACTTAAATATCAGATCAAGGGGGACGGCTGGCGGTACACGTGCTTTTATCCATAGCCATCTGATCAAAGATCGAACTGCTGAGGATACACCCATGTTTAAATTGGATAAAGATTTATAAAATGTGCCTAATAATCTTGTCCATCTAAAATGTGGATGGATGGTCGAGAATGAGTTCTTCCCGAGGATGAATGTGAACCGTCACAATCCAAGGGAGATCGAAGCCGATCTAGCATGATTCATTCAAAACTCAACCCACACCATCTAAAGGACTAGAGCAGCCAATCCAACAGTGGATTTCACATGCAATGAAAATTCCTTTCATAAAGGACCAACACCTCTTAATCTAAGTGGTCAAAAATCACTAACCTCAGGAGATCACCGAGGATCGATGATAGCTTCATCTAGTGGAGATGAAGCCCTGAAGTTCCTAAGTCTTGAGGTTTAGTGGATGAATGGGTGGACCAACTCCTCTTGATCTCCTTGTGGATTTGATTGAATTAAGTTCTTCCTTGTTGGGAACTCAGTGGATGCTGTGCCTCGAGTTGGTCCTAGAGCAAGTGTGCAAGAGGAATTTAAGTGGAATCAAGTATAGAAGAAGTTTGGAATTGGATCAAGCTCCCTTATTTTGCACTGTGCAAAATTGAGAAATGCTAGATTCAAATCCTCCCTAGGGGCCTTGGGAAAGCTCTCTGATGTTTGTTAACTCTCTCTAGACCTCAATCGATCAAGAGTGAATTAAAATTTTGGTGGATTAGGGGGAATATATCTCCCCCTCTGGCAATCAGCCGGCTGGCAATGAGCTTGTCATTTTGATCCAATTGACCCTATGGAGTGTTTAGGTTATTAGATCAATGCACATGTCAGTTTTGGCCAGAGGAGTGGAATGGTAACTCCCATGTGCATCAAATTGAGCTTAGGGGGGAGTTTGAAAATTGAATTTTTCCATAGGTGGTCTAGTTTATTCTATGGGTCAAATGGGTTGACCTAAACCCATTGTGTTATGCACCACTCATCACTAGTCCCCTTGAGCTTTAGGAAAGCCTCAAGTGATTGTGATGAGTGTATGACCAAAATACCCATGGGCTAGGCCAAATTTGTTCTATGGCCTAGGGTATAATGGTCATTTTGCTATTTTAATTTGGGTATGTTTGGTATGTTGAGAAAATAGGTTGGGCCAAGTTTTAATGGATTTGGAATCCATTTGATAGGGTTTGGCTCATGTTGACCCATTTAGGTCAAAATGGGTCAACTTGGGTCAAGTTGACCAATAGGTCAAATTGGGTCAAACCAAGGGTCAAGTTCATATGATCATTTGAAATATTTTGGTGCCTTTGGTTTAGTTCAATTTGGTATGGATTTTGTTTTGTCTCATATGACTCTTTTCAAGTCAAATGGGTCAAGTTGACCCATTTGACCCATTTGACCTATTTGGGTTAGGTCAAGTGTAGGATGGAGTGTATTGGTATCTTTGTTTCCAATCAATTTGGGTTAAGTTCATTTGGCTCAACATGCCCTTAGTCATGTTGGGTCTAAGGTCAATTGGGTCTAGTTGGCCAATTTAGGCTTTGGTCAAGTTCCACAAGTGATTTGGAATGGACTTGACCCATTGGTTTCAATCACTTTGGCTTAGATCAAGTTTTGACATATTTTGCCCATTTAGGTCAAAATAGGTCACTTGGGTCAAGTGGCCAATTGGTTAGCTCAAATGTTGGTTTGGTCAAGTTCAAACATAGGTCATGAGTGAACTTAGATCAATGGTTTAAATCAATTTGGCCTATGGTGGAATTTGGCTATGTTAGATTTTATTTAAAGTTAAGTGTTGACTTGGTCAACCCTAGGTTTGACTTGGTTTGACCCAATTTGATTGATTGATCATCCCATGATGATTGCTGATCATGATGAGAGGATATATGAGTTTGGTTCAATCCAATTTAGAATCAAAAGTTGGCTCATAAGGGTACTTTAGGCCACTTTGGGTCAAGTGAGTCTAAGTAGATCAAATAGGTTGATCAAAGCTTGATTTGAGTTTGATTGAACTTGTATATAGACTTATGATTGAAATATAAATCCATTTACAAGTGGTTTGAAGTCAAATGGGTTTTGATTCATTTGAGTATTTCATATTCAAAGGGTGAACATGAAAGGATTTAGGGTTTGATTTTTTGAATTCATTTTGATTTGGTGATTAAAGTTTGAATTTATATATGAATTCATGATTATATATTTGATTGAATTATAAGAAAATCAAGAGTTTGGCTTGATTTAAAATTGATTTGGCTAAGTTCAAGATTTTGACTTGAAAGGCTTAGGGATTTTGAGTGGGTTTGAGTTTGATTTTTTGGAATGGGTTTTGATTGTTTGAATTTATATTTCATTTATATATATATATGAGAATATAAATTGGTCATGAGAAAGAATTTGAAGGAGTTTAATCATGATTTAGGTTAAATCCATTAAAGAGAATTTAAAGGATTTAATGGAATTTGAAATTTGAAATTTAATTTTCAAATTAGAATTGATTTATATATATATATATATATATATATCATTTACATATGAGAATATAAATGAGAATACAAATAAGTTTTGAGAAAATCTCATGAGTTCGAAAAGGTTTGATCAAAGTTTAGGTTAAATCCATTAATGGAAAATTAAGGGATTTAAGGGAATTTTAAGCATTTTAATTTTAGAATTTAATTTTTGCCTTTGATTTGATTGAGTTATATTTATATTTCATTTATATATGAGAATATAAATTGGTTTTGATAAAATCCCATGAATTTGAATAAGTTTGATCAAGTTTTAGAGTTGATTGTAACTAAGTCCTTAATGGAAAATTAAAGGAATTTAAGAAAAATTTCATGAATTGATTTGGAATTTTGAATTTGATTTAATGGGTTTGAATTTATATTTCATTTATAAATGAGAATATAAATGAGTGTATAAATGGATCATGAGAAAATCTCAAAGGTTTGAATAGGTTTGAATCATGATTTTGGCTAAGTCCTTAAGAAAGGGTTATGGACTTAGAATTTGAACTTGTGAATTTTGATGAATTTGATCATGGCTTTCAATCATGGATTTCAATCATGGATCTCAATAATGGAATTGAATCATGGAATTGATTTGAGTAAGTAGAAAATCAAATAGCATTTATTTGGAGTTTTGAGTTGAAAGAAAGAAAGTGACGAAAGGTTTAAGCTAAAGGGTAGGAGATTTTCCTAAACATCCCTAAGGCATGACCTATTCCTATGGCTAACTCTTCTAAGTCTTCTAGGGCCAGGTGAGAGTGTCCACCAAATCACTAGATGTGTATTAAGACTAAGAAAATCTTAAAGTCTAAGAGAAATCCTAAGCCTAAGATGGAGGTGTTGAGAGCTCATTCTAAAAATGAGTTCAACACACATGTTGGGAAAGAAATAAAGTGATGTGTGTTTTGTGATAGTATTTCAATTTACTTAATCTTAAAATGCCTTCCTTTTTGAATGAGTTTATTTAGGGAAAATATATACTTAGGATTAATTAAAACACTTAATAAAAGACTCACTAAATAAAAAAATTTAAATATGAATCTACCTTAGAAATTACTTAATGTAGGGAGGAAAGGGAAGTTCTTTCTCTTTATAACTTAGTAATTAATTATAGAATTCACTTAAACTAAATTAAAAATATAAAATAAAATCAACCAAAGCAACTAAATCACTTACATGAAACAAACCCTCTAAGTTGAACATTTTCATACTTATAAAACTTCAACCTTAAAGCCTAGCTAAGCATACCACACAAACCTTAAAACACATACATTACGCTAAGTTACCATTTCTAACTTTAGGTTAGGGTGGTGCATGGTATGGTTTGCTTTTATTTTGTGATATTTTGTTTTAGTCTGGATGTTAGGGGGTATGTGTAGAATAATGGTATCTTACTAACCATTATCTTCTGTAGGGATTGTACTTTAAGGGGCGTAATAAAAATATATAATTACTTTTGTTGATTAGGTGCTTATACCCCTAAGCATAGTCCAAAATAGGCCAGGTGGACTTGGTTACCCATGTGTGGGGTGCTAAGTCCAATTTATACATATACATGCTTGGGATTGTATGATTTGTTTGGCTAATCTTTATTTTGTAGGTGTTAGTTAGATTTCATTTTTCCCATTTTCATGTACTTTTGCAATTAGGATTTTGGAATGATTATTATGAGAGATTAGGATGAGCATTGATTATAAGATCAAGTCTTATGTACCACGTGAAGCCTTTGGAGAAACAACATTCCAACCAACTAAAAGAAGAAAGAAGAAAGAAGAAAGAAGAAAGAAGAAATGAAGAATGAAGACCCCCATAACATGAATTCCTTACTTAATTGTAATTAATTCATTTATAATCCGGGTTGTATAAGGGTAGAACTTGGCTACCCAATTTTTTTTTGGGTTTGTGCAGTTGAGCTCGACCAGAAATGGCCTTTTATTCTTTTGCGCTAATTTTATAAATTGATTGATGTTTGTTTAACTTGCTCATTAAGATGGCATCTTTTCCTAGTTTCTTTCTTGCTTTGATGTATGACCTGGATGACGATTAGGCTCTTAGAAAAATAAATCTTCTACCAAATTAATCAACTCAAAATTAAAAATAAATAACTCATAACCTCACCTAAAGCTTAAGTTATAAATCAAGATAAAAGAATTAGCAACCCCTGAGTTGGACGTTGTCTTACTTTTATAACATCATGCATAAAAAGTATATTATTTCACTCTTGATTAGAGGGCTTCCACATCTGCCAGAGAACTTGCTAAACCTGTGAGAGCCATGGTAGAAACACACCTCCTTATCTTGCTGATTTTGGCCCATAATCTAATTTCTCATCCATTAGGCATATAAATTCTAAAGCTGTGTCAAATTGATTGTGCAAAATAAAAATAAAATATAATAAAATTTACATTAGATTTAAGTCATTAAAGCATGCCCTATATGATCTAGTCTCTTAGGGAGTGTGTTTAAGGATTTAGTCTCTTTCTAAATAAACAACAGCTTAGCTATCTTACAAAAGTATTTGACTTGCCTACATATTTTAAAACTGTATGAAGAGTTAGTTGGCGGCCACCCCCAGGCGGTTGTAAGTCCAATAGTTTGGTGGTTTATCCTCTCTTATGGAGGTAAACCAAATACCCATTTTCACCTTAGATTTAGATCATGCTTTGGCCCTCGCCAAAGCTCCCTAGTTTTAGGTTCAGAGGTTGCTACTTCTCTTTGCGGGCTACGAGCATAAATCCTCACCTATTAAGCATTTTTGTGATCTTGTATCATGGAATTATAAGTCCTAGCATTCTAATAAAAATTCAACTCAAACAAATTAATTCAATTTCAAAAATGTATCACAACCATAGGATTGCTCGGGGTGCTTACTAGGTTTTCTAGTATCTTATGCATCCCCTACTTATTTTCATTTGTCTTTGATAAGAACTCCCTCCTCTTGATCGATCTCACTTGACTTTCTAAAAATAAAATAATCATTGATAGTCCTACCTTTTGAAATATTTAGAGACAATCATTTACCTTAATCGAGTATTCCTAAGAATCTTATTCAGATCTAAATATCTTGCCTATAGAACTTAACGATTTAAAATAAACCATGCTTTACTTTTTCATGTAATGTAGGGGAAGAATCTTTGATACATTCTGAAGACCCATAATCCTTAGGAGTCTTTATTGAGGTGATTAGGTCCATTGTAGGGTGGTGACTTCTATCTTTCAAGATAGTACATCTCTCTCATATCCCCGTTGACCCTTATTTTTAGATGAGTCAACCCTCCATCTTAAGACTCCTCTTAGACTTTAAGATCCTTAGTCTTAAGACACATCTAGTGATTAGGTGGACACTCAACCTAGCCCTAGAGACTTAGAAGAGTTAGCCATAGAGTAGGTCATGCCTTGGGTGTTAGGAAAATTTGCTAATGGCTTGAACCACATTCCTTCCTTCCTTCAAGTCAAACTCCAAATCAAATTGACATCAAACCTAAATCAATTCCAGCTTAATTGATTTTCTCCAAACCCGAATCAATGCAAAATGATTGAAACCCATGATTGAAACTTATGATTAAAACCCATGATTGAAATTCCAAGTTCAAAATATTTTTTATGTCCTTTAATCCCCTCTTAAGGACTTAGCCTAAATCATGTACAAATCACTTTAAATTCATGAAATTTTTGCACAACCCATTTATATTCTTATTTATATTCACATATATAAATGAAATATAAATTCAAATCAATCAAACCTAAATTAAAAATTCAATTCCAAGTTCAAAATCTTTCCTAAGTCCTTAGATCCCCTCATAAGGACTTAGCCTAAATCAAGTTCAAATCAATTCAAATTCATGAAATTTTCTCACAACCTATTTATATTCTCATTTATATTCACATATATAAATGAAATATAAATTCAAATCAATCAAACTAAATCCAAAATTCAAATCCAAGTCAAAAATCTTTCCTAAGTCACTTTGATTCCCTCTTAAGGGCTTAGCCTAAATCAAGTTTAAATCACTTCAAATCCTTGAAATTTTCTCATAACCATCTATGTTATCATTTATATGCACATATATAAATGAAATATAAATTCAAACAACCAAAACCAACTCCAAAAATCAAACTCAAATTCAATCAAAATCTAACCTAAGCCTTTCAAGTCAAAATCTTGAACTTAGCTAAATCAATTTCAAATCAAGCCAAACTCTTGATTTTTCTTCATGATTCAATTAATCATTCAATCATGAATCCAAATATAAACACAAACTTGAATCATAAAACCAAAACTCAATTCAAAAATCAAACCCAAGTCAAACTCATGTTCACCCCTTTGAACTTGAAATTATCAAATGAACCAAAACCCATTTTACTTCAAATCACTTACAAATGGATTTATATTTTAATCATAAGTCCATATGTGAGTTCAATCAAACTCAAATCAAGCTTTGACCAAGCCATTTGAGTCACTTAGGCTCACTTGACCCAAAGTGGCCTAAAGTACCCTATGAGCCAAATTCTAATCTTAACCAAATTGGATTGACCTAAGCCCATCGAAGCCTCTCATCATGATCAACAATCACCATGAGATGATCAATCACTCAAATTAGGTCAAACCAAGTCAAACCTAAGGGTTGACCAAGTCAACACTTAGCCAAAATGAAACCTAAACTAGCCAAAATCTACCATAGGCTCAATTGATTGAAACCATTGATCAAAACTCATTCATGGTCAATGTTAGAACTTGACCAAGTCAACATTTGAGCCTAACCTAGCCCAATTGGCCACTTGACCCAAGTTGACCCAACTTAGCCTAAAAGGTCAAAATGTGCCAAAACTTGATCTAAGCCAAATTGATTAAAACCAATGGATCAAGTTCATTCCAAAATGATTGTTGAACTTGACCAAAGCCTCAATTGGCCAACTAGACCTAACCTAGCCCAATTGATCATAAACCCAACTTGACCCAAAAGGTCAAATTGAGCCAAACTCAAATATAAACTAAATTGATTAAACAAAGATACCAATCCATTTCATATGACCAACCAAACATGAACCAACCCATGACCTAACCCAAGTAAGTCAAATGGGTCAATTTGGTCACTTGACCCATTTGACCTAAATGAACTAAATTGAACCAAAACCTAATATAAACCAAACTGAACCAAACCAAAGCCACCAAAACATTTCAAATTATCATATGAACTTGACCCAACCTTGGTTTGACCTAATTTGACCAATTGGTCAACTTGACCCATTTTGGCCTAAATGGGTCAACATGAGCTAAATCATATCAAACCAATTCCAAATTTAATGAAACTTGGCCTAACCTATTTTTCAAACATATTCAAATTGAAACCATAGCCAAATGACCATTTTACCCCTAGGCCATAGGGTAAATTTTGGCCAAAACTACTTAGAATTTGGTCAATTCCTTTTTATGGACACTTGGCATCTCTTAGTGGACCAAATGGTGACTAATGGACCTAGTGCACATGACCCAATGGGTTTGGGTCAACCAAACCCAACCCAAACCCAAAACTAACCACCTCCTTTGAAAATGGCCATGGAATCCTCCCCACCACCTTGTTTGAGCACATGGGCTCCACTACTACTCCACCAATGCAAGGACACCTCTAACAGCCTAACAAACCCATTCATTGAGTTCAATTAGATCAAAAAGCCAAGTGAAGGCACAACCATCTGATCCTTCAAGGGGGGGATATACTCCCCCTAATTCAATTCAATCAACTCTTGATTGAGTAAGAGGAAGCCAGAAGTCATTTCCTCCCTTCTTCAAGCAATTCCCAAATTCCATTTTCTCAATTTTCATAGATTGAAAATAGGGGAGCTCCACTAAAATCCAACTTGGCGTACACTTAATATCAACCTAATTCCCTTTGCAAACTCCAACAATGAGCTCGATCGAACTTGCCTAAGCTCTTTCCTAAGTTCCAAAGGCAAGGGAGGACCATTCTTGATCAAGACCGAGCTCAAGTGAAGCTGGACTTGACCCATAGAAGGATCCACCCAATCTCTAGGCCTCAACTTTCAGTAAAGCTTCATCTCCACTATGAAGCTTCCATGGAATGAGCAGTGATCACCTTCGGTGAGGTATGCCACTAAACCGAGCATAATTTCAATGTGATTTGTTCCTTTATGAAGTAAAGTGTCACCAAATTATATTCTAGCATTAGATGTGATCCCCTTTCCCTTTAGATGGTGTGGGTTTAGTTTCAATCCAATCCAAGCTCTATCAAGCTCAGATTTTCTCCTATAAGATGGACAGTGTCCATTCCTCACAGAGAAGAATAGGGAAGGATCTTGGGTCATCCATCCGTGCATTTTGGATGGACAACTGTGATCAAATACACGTAGATCCATGTTTTAATCCCTTAGATCTGTGGCTTTAACCTCAGTCGTCCGATCCTTGATCGGATGGATGAGAAGAAAGCACGCAGCACCGTCGTTGACGCGATGCTATGATGTGATAACTTTAATATTGAATCCCATCGTGCCATGTGGAAAGCGCATGCCATGTTAGTAGCCCACATGGCATCAATGGGATTAAACATTTAATTAGGTTATTAAATCACTAATTAATCATGGAAACTTCCTAAATTCATATCTAAGCCTATAAAAATCAAAAAAATATGAAATAAATTGCATTGGATAGATAATTGAACATAGAATGTTCTAAAAAATCATTCTAATGGATTTTCTCCTCTTTTATTTTAGCATAGTTTTGAGTAGGATTTGCAAAGTGTATAGTTCATTTAAAAAGAACACAACACTTGCCTAACCCCATTCCTATCCATTCGTATGTTATTACCTAAGAAGGATATCCATAGTTGTACATATAAATTGCATAAATAAAATAAATAAACAAATACAAGCTTTTGCATCTTTCTTTTTTTCATTCATTTCGTTTATACATGTGTTTGTATTTAAGAAAAGTGGTATATTAGTCTGGTCAACCCCAGGGTTGTGAGGCTTTAAGTAGCCTATTCATTTTTTTTATACATGTGTTTGTATTTAATTTATATTAGTCTACAACCCTAAGGCTTTAATAATTCTTGTACCTTACACTAACTAATAATGGCAGACTCATATATCTTTTATACATATACATGTGCATGTGAATAATGGATAAAAGAAACCCTCTTTCTACTTAATAAAATCATGCATCATAAAGCATTCAAATTTTCTTAAGTAATATTTCTTAGCATTCATCATAAAGTGTGTTAAACATTTCAATTTATATGTATAGATATGCTTAGGATTCATTCATATGCATGTTATACATGTTGGGAAAGAAATGAAGTGATGTGTGTTTCGTGAAGTTTACTTAATCATAAAATACCTTTCTTTTTGAATGGGTTTATTGAGGGAAGATCTAAACTTTGGATTAACTAAAACACAAAATAAATCATTCACTAAATAAAATCAAATATGAATCCACTTTACAAATTACTTAAGGTAAGGAAGGAAAGAGAAGTTCTCTTCTCTTTTCTCTCTCTTTAAAACTTAGTAATTAATTATAGGATTCACTTAAAACAAACCAAAAATACAAAATAAAATCAACCCAACTCAGCTAAACACTTAAATAAAACCATCTAAGTTGAACATCTTCACACTTATAAAATCTAAACCTTAAAGTCATAGCTAAGCATACCACACTAACCTTTTAAAGCACATGCATTAGGTTAAGTCACCACTTCTAGCTTTAGGTTAGGGAGGTGCATGGCATGAAGTTTGTTTTCATTTTGTGATGTTTGACGGATGTTGTGTATGTGGGTAGAATAAATGGTAGGATGACTTAGTCTAATCATTATTTTCTTGGGGATGATTGTAATAAAAATATAATGCTTTTTATTGTGCACTTATACCCTAAAAATCCAATAGGCCTGGACTTTTACCATGTGTGTGCTAAGTCCAATACAAATTGGATTGTATGGTTTGTTTAGCTAATCTTTATTTTGCAGGTGTTAGTTATATTTACTTTTTATTTTCATTTAATTTTTGCAATTAGGATTTTGGAATGAATGTTATGGGGGATTACGATGTAATAAAATTACATCTTATGTATCATGTGAAGCCTTTTGAGCAACCACCTTCCAACCATCCAAAATAAAGAACCAAAAGAAGTAAGAAGAAAGAAGAAAAGAAGAAATGAAGACCCCCATAACATGAATTTTCTTACTTGATTATAAATTAATTCATTTGTAATCTGGGTTGTATAAGGGTAGAGCTCGACTACCCATTTTATTTTAGAGTTTGTGCAGTGGTGCCTGACCACAAATTGTCTTTAATTCTTTTGCGTTAGCTTTATAAAATATTTGATATTTTGTTTAGTTTGAGCATTAAGATGACATATTTTCCTAGTTTCTTCCTTGCTTGATGTATGGCCGGATGATTAGCTCTTAGGAAAATAAATCTTCTACCAAATTAAATAACTCAAAATTAAAAATAAACAACTCATAACCTCATTTAAAGCTTAGGTTAAGATCAAGATAAAAAATTAATTTAGGATGAGATTCTTTTATAACATCATGCATAAAGCATATTGTTTACTCTTGATTGGAGGGCTTCCACCTTGAAAAACTTGGCTTGAGAGCCATGGTGGAAACACCTCCCCTTCTCACTAATTTTAATAATCTCATTTCTCATGCATTAGGCATATGAATCCTATAAGCTTTAGTCAAACGATTGTCCAAAATGAAAGTAAAATGTAATATGTCTTATATTAGTTCTTGGTCATTTTTTCATTTCCCTTACATGATCTAGTCTCTTAGAGTGAGTTTAAGGATTAGTCTCTTCTAAAATAAATAAAAAGCTATCTTGCATAAATATATGACTTGCCTACATGAATTTAAAATCGCAGAGAGTTGGATGGCGCCACCCCATGGTTGTAAGTCCAATGGGTGGTTTGTCCTCTCTTATGGAGTAAACCAAATACCCATTTTCATCTTTTAGTCATGCCCACTAAAGCTCCCTAAATTTAGGTTCTGAGGTTGTTTCTCCCTTCTATGGGCCATAAGCATAAATCATCACCTCTTAGGCATTTTCATTACCTTTTATTGTGGAATTATAAGCCTGAAATTTCTAATGAAAAAATTCAACTCAAACAAATAATTTAATTTCAAAAATGTAAAGCCCAACCATAGGATAGTTTGAGATGCTCGCTAGGTTTTCTAGCATCATGAGCATCTCCTACTTATCTTTCTTTGGCTCATAATAACTCTTTCTCTTTGATCAATTTTGATCTTTAAAATAAACTAATCGATTGATAGTCCTTGAAATCTTTGAGAAAATGATCATTTATCTTAATCAAAGTATTCTAAGAATCCCCTTCCCAGGATGTAATTAACTATGGGGCTTGTCCTAAAAAACCTACCCGATTTAAAATAAACCCTTTTACTTTTCCATGTAAAGTGGGGAAGAATCTGGTATATAGACCCATTGTTAGAGTCCTTATTGAGGTGATTAGGTCCATTATGGGGTGGTGACTTCTATCTTTGAGATAGTACACCTCTCCTCAATGTCGTACTCAATCACCCTAATAGAACATCATGATCTATGGTGTCCAAAAATGCATAAAAGAAGCATATTTCTATCTTCATTTTATCCCATGTAGATGGAAGTATACTTTCTTTTAGAAATTCTTCTTTAATGAATTTCATCACACAAATAAGAACATAGATCTTTGGCATAATATGTATATTTCACCTCCTTCATAGATAAAGTTATATATAATTTCACCATGATTTTCTCAACTGGATGGTTCTTCTCTCCATCTTTCATAAATGATCATTGTCTCCAAGTATCGATAGTGAGTTTATGCTTTTGTATGAATCCAAGGCTATCTTTCTTTCTGTTGGAACTTAGCTTATTTTGTCCGTAAGTTAAGCTAGTCAACATCTTTAGGTTTTAGGACCTCACTCTGTGTTGGTCTTAAAACCCCCGTTGGGTTCCCCAATGGGTGAAAATAAAAATTTAATAAAAAAAAATGATTCAAGACTTCCTCCTTACCATTTTTATGGTAAGGAAAGGTACATTCTAAAAAATAAAAAAGACAAAATAAATCCTTCATAAAAGTCTTGCTTTTCAAAAGCACTTTTTCAAAATACACTTGATAAAATATTTGCACTACATCTAACAATTTTTTATAATTGTTATATGTAGGAACATTTCAAAAATAAAACCAACAATCATGACTTCTAAAAGCACAAATTAACTTCTTCACTCAATTCATTTGATGAAGACTTCATTCAATATCATAAAAAAAATATATATATATATATATATATATATATATATATATATATATATATATATATATATATATATATAATTCCAACAATCTTAAACTTTCAAAAGCACAAATTTGAAGATAGGCCTTTCATTCAATACATCCAAATGCGTTGGATGGATGCTACATCTTCAAGCAAAATCACAACTTTGTAGTTCCACTCAACACATTCCACATGTGTTAAGTTGGAATTCTCACCTTTTCAAAAGCACATATGAAACCTCCCCATTCAATATTCCCATATTTATTGGATGGAGGTTTCATTTCAATCAAAATCAAAATAAATTTTCAAAAGCACATATGAAACCTCTCCATTCAATATACCCATCTATTGAATGAGTTTTCATTCAATCAAAATAAAAATAAATTTCAAAAGCACATATGAAATCTCCATTCAATATACCCACATTTATTGAATGGAGTTTTCATTTCAATCAAAATCAAAAATAAATTTTCAAAGCACATATGAAATCTCCATTCAATATACCCACATATATTGAATGGATTTTCATTCAATCAAAATCAAAAATAAATTTTCAAAGCACATATGAAACCTCATTCAATATATCCATTATTGAATTTTTCAATCAAATAAAAAAATAAATTTAAAACATATGAAACTTCATTCATACCCACATTTGAATGGAGTTTTCATTCAATTAAAATCAAAATAGACTTTAAAAGCACAAATGAACATCTCCATTCAATATACCCAAATTTATTAATGAAGATTTCATTTCCAAATGACATTATTTTGAAACCTAACATATTCCATATATGATTAGGTTGAATTTCCTTTAAAAGCATAATCATGAAAATACATCTTTAAAATTAAACATAATTGATTTCATCTTACATACCCAAATTTGTTAAAATCTCTTTTCAAAAACAAAACATAAAATTTTCAAAACACATTTGGAACTTCATTTAGCATACCATATTTGCTAAAATGAAGTTTCCATTTTCAAAAAAAATAAAAAAAAACATTTGGAACTTCATTCTAGCATACCATTTGCTAAAATTAAGTCTCCCTTTCAAAACAAAAAATTTGAAACACATTTTTGGAATTTCATTTAGCATACTAAATTTGAAATCTCCATTTTCAAAATTTCAAACACATTGGAACTTCATTCTAGAATACCATTTGCTAAAATGAAGTTCCATTTTCAAAATAACAAAAATAAACAAACACATTTTAGAATTTCATTTAGCATACTCAAATTTGCTAAGTGAAATCTCCATTTCACAAATTTCAAACACATTGAACACATTCTTTAGCATACCAATTTGCTAAAGTGAAGTCTCCATTTTCAAAATAAAATCCAAAACAAAAAGAAAAATATTAGGATTTTCTTAGCATACCCAAATTTGCTAAGGATCTTATTTTCAAAATCAAAATCTCTAACAAAAAAACACATTAGATTTTCTTAGCATACTCAATTTGCTAAGAGTCCTATTTTCAAAAAAAAAAAAACAAATAACACTTGGATGCCTCATTTAGCATACCCAAATTTGTTAAATGAGAATTCCATTTTCAAATTACAAATGATTCATAAAATAAAGTAAACAGAGAAAAAGAAGAAATTATTTTTAAACATCTCACTTAGCATACCCAAATTTGTTGAGTAAAATCAACTGACCCTTTACTTTAACATACCCAAATTTGTTAAATAAAGTATCCTCAAAATAAATAAAAATCAAAATTATGAACTATGGAAGCATCTCTAAAAATATTTGAACCCATTTTCAACATACCCAAATTTGTTGAAAATGGATTCTAAATTCAAAATTCCTCTTTCAATCAAATCTCAAAATCTCTTCTAAATCCATTTTAGACTTAACACTTTTAAGATGAGTATGGGTTCAAATTCTAAATTCAAATTCAAAATCAACAAAAAGAAAATCTGATTCAAGTTTATTTTTTGACATTGCACATGACTTTAGTTAATTTTTTTTTAGTTTTATTGATAGTTTGATTCAATGGCGGCGAAGTATGTGTTCCTCATGGGATGGACTTGGCCTGGATCAGCCAGCCTTCCCCACTCTAATTATGCCCACCTCATCCACTTTGGTGAGGTTTGAGGGGGCCAGATTACATGTGAGGGCACTCCCTCATCGGCTTGTTAGCGAGCACGGTGTGGCGTGATTATCTAGATCCATATGCCATCTCACTTAGATATTCCCTCACTGAAGAGTAAGGCAGTGGCGGTTCCCACAATAGTGGTAGCGGTTAGTGTGCAGTGCGGACGCCCGTGGTTCCCCGTGTCGCCCCTGTTAGGGCTAGCACCCACTCACTAGCATCCTTAAAGGGGAAAGCTCCCGATCCAGGATTGTCTCCCACTTTTGAGGTTGGGTCTAGCTCTTACTCCTCTCCTAGGAGAAAGAAAATAAGGCATGATTAAGCGGTATCACACGCATGCTAGATGGAGGCACCGCATCATGGGAGTCACCTTTCTCTCTCATTACTGGTTTCATCCTCTCTTGTCTAGAGGATGTCGAGGATTCCTTGCCTCCTGCATTTTAGCCCATTCGAGGGAGGAGGTCATATCAGCTTCTTCACCAAGTTGGTGGAGCCTACATGTGAGTCAGGCTCAATTTGATTTGAGATTGTCATTGTGTGAAGCATATTAGGAGAGGGCCAAGGCCCAAAAGTTCACATTACCCTAGAGGGAGGTTGGTGGCGGTCGGTGACCTCTACTTGTTGATTTTCTGATCGGTGCTACCATCGATCATATCGACAACATTCTGCTCACCGGGACTACCCATCAAAGGAGAGGAGCTCCTATTCAGAGAGAGTAAGTGGTGGCTCCTCCACACTACTCTACCCCCCGTCTACCATCTCTGATCCATATTCCAGCATCTCTAGTTCTGCTAAAGGCCATGAAGGCCATGGAAGAGAACCCCACTTGATCCTATGGCCAAGGATCTCCATCTACACCACCTCGTGGTGGTGAGCTCTCCTTGACCTTACCCAGCCATGTAAGAAGAATGGCAGCAGTATCATAGTCATCCCATCATCACACCACCACTGCATACGATGGACATTATAGTTGCCGAGGGAGAAGGTGACAGCTCAGTTACACCTATGATGATAGATCCTCCTAGGAGTGTCACCCCATATAGAGTGATAGAGGTATATTTCTTCCAGTAGTATAGCCTCACGGTTAATCTCTCCAAAGCAGGGAGGTCCGGTGCCTCACAGTACATAATAGTGATTCCACCACCGGTCAGCCAAAGTCATTTATGCCTTGCATATCATTCTCTAGATGACATAGTAGCCCATTATCTCATGGAGAAGAAAGAGATAGTAGGATATGACTGATGAGGGAAGATATCTTTGATCCCAATGAAGATGATTTATTGGGAGATTCATGGGTTTGCATGGTAGATACTAGGGGATCCCTCCAGAGAGCAGCAGACTATGGAAGGTGTTGAGGCGAGCAGGAAGACAGCCCTACTTGACCCAACACCTCCTTCAGCAGATAAAGTAAGGATGAAAAAAAATAGATGGGATGAAGAGAAGATCTGCTATCTTAGCACTTCAAAACCAAGCCGACAGTTATCCTACTATAAATGACTAGTTAGAGTTGGTGCATGTCTTGGATCTAGCCAAGACTTTACCTCTAGTAGAGCAAGGTAGCACCAGCATGTATAGGAAGGTAGTGGATAGTACCTCCATACAAAAAATGATATCAAGAGCATGGTTGAGAAGTAGGTGAATGAAGCATTGGCTCAAGCCTGAGGAGGATCATCAGTTCCAAAAGGTAGACCCTACCAGAGGAATTTGATGCAATCCAATATCCTAAGGGTTCTGTGCCACTTTCTTTCAAGAGTTTTGATGGCGTGGGAACCCGGTAGCACATTGCACATTTTATGTTGCAACACTACTGGCGTGATGCTTTACTCTTTATCTCTCTTATCAATAGCTTAGCGGTATAGCATTTGATTGGTATCGAACTTCCAAATAGTTTAGTGAAAACTTTTCGAGTTGGAGCAACTCTTTATCAAGAGGTTTGTTGGAGCTCAACAAAGGGTCACTATTGTGATCTAGTGGCAACAAAACCATGAGTCCCTGTTGATTACATTCTCGATGGTATAATTTGAGTATGAAATGAACCTTATCGAACAACCCATCGAGATCTACTTAAGAATATCCATGGCCCGGTTTCCTTCATGCTCAAAGGTTTCACCATTAAAACTTTTGAGAAATTAATTAATAAGGTGATTAGCTTGCAAGGAAAAGCCAAATAGTTGTCATCTCCAAATCTTCCAACAAAGCCAAAGTCGTAGAACGTATATGAGAAGAAGTCAGGGAGAGTGATAGCAGTTGACAAGGGGAAAAAGCTGGCCAGAGAGCAATTTGAGAGACCTCGTGCTCCACAACCGTCACTTCCACCTTCTCTACCACCACCGAGGCAACCCTACCGACCACCATAGAAGCCTCCATGACCTACACCACCTCCTCCTCAGCCACATCATCAGCAACAATGGTACACATACCAACCACCAAGTATCTATGATCCACCTCTTTTGGATAAACTTGATAAGCCTTATTCATTTAAGAGAGGTAATCGAAGATCTTTAAGAATCTCTTAAAGAAGCTGATTTTTACAGAACCTAGAGACCGGAGGAAGTGGGCAAAAGCAATGATCCTAACTTTTCCCCTACCACCATGCTAGGTCATGTTTTGGAAGATTGCTTCACATTTAAGGACTAGCTTGAACATAGCTTCAAGACCGGTGCTATAGTCATCTCGAAGGAATACCTTATGGAACAACCATCCAGTTCCATTAGGGTAATCCTTGGGGATACTTGTGATCCTTCCAAAAAAGAAGGTTGGGATATCTCCTTATCCAAAACCTCTAAGAAAATTGTCAGATCAAGAAACTTTCTTGCAGTGCTTAGCTCAAACCTCCAACATCAAGGAAGGTTTGCAAGTTGCCGAGCCAACTCAAGGGGATGAAGCGGCTGACATGTTGACTGGGATAGCCCAAGTAGCAACCACCAACCAGTCTCTCCACCATTGCAGCTACTACATCAACGATGTCCTCTACTTCAGCTAACTCTTCTTTTAGTAAACATCTTGTATCGGTGATGAAATCAAATCCCTCACCCCTCTTACTTTACTTGATTTCTATGTACCTCCTATCAAATCAAGAAATTGAAGAATAAAGCTAGCTTGAATTATATCTATGTCACTTCGATGGGTTGTCAATCTATTCTAATGATAACTCTTCAAGTCTAAACAAAACTATAATAATTTGATCTTCCTCTTTCTAATTGAGTTGGATTTTCTACAATAATGGTCACCTCTTGAGATAGACTTGGAATCATCTGATTCCAAGGGTCCCATAGGAGAAGTGTAGATGAGCCTAATGTGTAGGTAGAATCTTCCATTACCCTACCACAAGAGATCACCGAAGTCAACCTCCGTAGTGGCAAGGTTCTACCTCCTAGGGCAGCACCTCAAGATAGAGGAAAATAAGTCATTGGTTCAGAGGATCGAGAAGCCCCTCCACAGATGCTCCACCCTTGGATATGCTTGTGGAGGATCAGCCCAAGGTGGACTACAATGTCCTCTCTCACCTAAGAAAGTTGACATCTAAGCTAAGCATATACGATGCCCTTGGCTTATCCAAAGAGATAAGGGAATCATTAATCAAGGCTCTCCTTGATCAGATATGCTTAGCTCGGTTATCGCTATTGGTGAGGAGCACATTATTCAAGAAGCCATGGGATCACTTTCATGAAGACCTTCTCTGGGACATGGAGAACAATTGTCCCCTCTACATTATAGTGGACATGGGTGAATTCAGACTTGCTAGAGTTCTTGTCGATCCAAGTACATCGGTGAACATTATGAGTCTAAAGACCCTTGCCTATTTGAGGATCGACATCTCCACACTCCGAGGAGATTGGATGATGTTGAGAGGATTCAATGAACAAGGCGAGAGGGCTTTAGGTTCCATAGTGTTACCTTTGGAGATAGGTGACTGGAAGACTGAAGCCAAGTTTTATATCATTGATTTGAATACTTTCACCACTTTCGGTAGGCCTTGGATACATCAGAACAAGATGATTCCATCCTCCCTCCATCAGTGCATCAAGTTTAGAAGGATGGGATCGAGTACTGTGTCAAAGGAGATGAAAAGCCATTTTCAGTTAGAGAGGTTGAGATATATGAGGATACTACCTTAAAAATTCAAATTCAAAGAAAAAAGAAAAAAAAGAAAAAAAGAAAAAAAAAAGAAAAGAAAAGAAAATGAAAATCCAAGTGAACAAGAAAGGAAATTGAAGAAGAAATAGATGCATATCACATTCCACCCATAGTTCATTCCATCATATGGACATGTGGGTAGGATGACTCAACCTCCACCGTAGAGTAGTTCTAGGTGGAAGACCCTGGTTGGCCATCAACAGAGTTATGTTCAGTTCATAGTACCCTACTATTCACATAGACTGGGAATCTAGCTCAGAGGATGAGTCTAATGTGATTAACATACCAACCAACCCCTCTCAGTGGGTTTCATTGGAGGTGACACTCAAGCCAGATGACGATGAAGACCTGGCCTCCAGATAAAGCAAAGTATTCAAATCAAATGTATGTAAAACTATCAGATAGTAGTTAGGAACCTTAGCTCTAACCTCACTTTCATCTCAAAAAGTTGAAGGTTTAGTAGTTAAAGAACCCTCTTAGTCTTCTTGATATGAAGGAAGAGATTCTTTTGGGATCATCATCCTCAAGTCCCCAGTTGATGTAGAACTTGAGGAGATTCATATAAAAAATTAATGGAATTACCTTTTGATTTTCGCCTTGTGTTCATTAATCTTGCAAAGAAGGGTTTGATTCCTTGTTCATGGTCTAAGCACAGGTCGGAGTACTTTGAAAAGTTATGAAACAACACAAGCAAAGATACACAATCAAAATTAGGACTAGGATTCAGTACAGTGGGTCCATTCGATGATGATGATTATAGCTTAGTTGTCACCAACCATTTGAAGTCTGATAAGTTCTTTTCACACCAAACTAACTCTTATGAGGATGTGTGTTTAAAAATCTCGATCGATGATCTCCAAATCAAAGATGCACCACCAATTTGAAGAGGAGATATTCAATAATTGACAAGCTTAAAGAAATCAACCTCGATGAAGAAAATCCATACATACATCTAATTGTATTGAATGAAGAAGAAACCAATGACTTATATATTGGAGAGTTTAAGGACTTTGCATGGAGTTATGAAGAGATGCTTAGATTATCTCCTGATGTAGCAGTCCACAAACTAGAAATAGATCCTAGCACTAACCCTATCAAGCAAGCTCATAGACGTATGCGATTAGAAATTGAACAACGGATCATTTCTGAAGTTAAGAAATTGATCGATGTTGGTTTCATCAAGAAGAAAAATATCTACAGTTAGCGTGTCATCCGTTAAGAAGAAGAATGGCCAAATTTTGCATATGCTGATTTTGACTTAAAAAAGGCATGTCCTAAGGATGAGTTTCCTCTTCTATACTATAATGGTGGACATCCTCATCTCATATAATTTTCTCTTTTATGGATAGGTCATCTAGCTATAACCAAATCAAGATGGCCCCTGAGGATGAAAGAAATACTACTTTTCAAACCCCGAACAGAATCTATTATTATAGGGTCATGCCTTTCGACCTTAAAAATGATGGTGCTACATACCAACGGGCCATGACTCGGATCTTCAATGAACTCATCCATCATCGGGTTGAGTGCTATGTTGATGATCTAGTAGTCAAGAGTAGAAAAAGAAGATATCTTTGACTTGAGAGTAGTTTTGAATGGTTAAGATAATATAACCTCAAAATGAATCTATTGAAGTGTGCATTCAGAGTAGCTTCAGGAAATTCCCTGGGTTTATTGTCCAACACCGATAATAGAAATAGATCCAGAAAAGATCAAAAATATCTTAGAAATGCCACATACTAAGAGTTTAACTCAACTTAGATCTTTCCAAGGACGATTGGCATATCTAAGATGCTTTATTTCCAACCTATCAGATGCAAGCCATTCTCGCACTTGTCAAAAGGATGCCAAGTTCAAGTTATGATGACAAGTGTGATGCCTTTGAAGATATCAAGTATTTGGTGAAAGGTTCTAGCACCCTATCCAGGGTAGGCCACTCATCCTCTACACTGCATTGGATGACTCTCATGCTTTGTTGGCCCAAATGATAAGGAAGGAGAGTGCTCTACTATCTTAACCATGTCGATTCTCTGAAGTGAACTACCCACCATTGAAACATTGCTTTGATCTTTGCATCCCAAAAGCTATGACACTGTTTCTCATAAGGTGAACTTGATTTCGAACCAATCCATTATAGTATCTCATGACACGCCAATGCTATCGACATTTGGCATGGTCCATGATCTCTTATTGATATCACATTTGTACCCCTCTGTGTGGTAAAAGGACAAGCACTAGATAATTTCTTAATATCACACCCACTTCCTGTTGATTCTCCGCTTAGTGATAATCTCCCTGATGAACAAATCGTGAACTTAAGAGAGATTGTCAACCGCCGATGGGAGATGTATTTTGATGGTGCAGCTTTTTTTGATAAAGGGGAAGCACCATGATCTACTCTTCTAGGAAAGGCAGGGGTATGAATAGTTCTCTTAACTCCATACCGTGATGTGATGAGATTCTCATACTATCTTTCCAATCCCTGCACCAACATCAAAGCTGAGTATAAGGCTTTAATTTCCATTCTAGAGTTAGCTATCATAGTGTGTGTCAAGAGCATCAATATCTTTGGGATTCTCAGTTGGTCATCAATTAGATCACCGGGTCCTACAAGGTTCTCAAACCCAAGCTTCATCATTACCACGTATACCATGAAGGCCCCAAATCCTTGAAGTCACCATCTACAAGGTTCCTGAGAATGTAGTGGGATGCTTTGCCAAACTTGCCAAAGAATTGGCATGTCCGAAGATGAGTCCATTCCAATAAGGGTCCAAAATAGACAAGTCTATCCCTATTGATGTTGAACTCATCGAGACTTTCTCTTGAAGGGAGGTTGTCGTTGCCTAAGGACAAGGAGCTGGATTGGAGGCAACCATTCATAGACTATTTGAACATCGATAAACTACCTCAAGAAAAGTCACAAGCCCATCAGGTGAAATAGAGAGCTCTCTCCTATGCTCTCATTGATGGCACCCTATATCGACAGTCCTTTGATCAAATATGGTTATGTTGTTTAGATAAACACGAAGCTGTGGCTTATAACCGAGGTACATTCAGGTCTATGCGGAGTGTACCAATTCTGTCTGAAGATGAAGATGAAGATCAAGAGACTAGGGACTATTCTTCGATGATTACTGCATGGATGTAGCTAGGAGATGCCATATGTCAAGTACATGGTGTCCAACCACCCAACATTCTACACCTACATTGACATCATGGCCATTTGAGTGTTGGGGTACTGACATTGTGGGTCCTATCGATCCTCCTTCTTCCAAGGGTCATCGGTTCATCTTAGCTACCACCGACTACTTTTCCAAGTGGGCGGAGGCAATCCCACTCAGAGAGGTCATAGCTCAAGATGTGCTTCAATTTTTTAGAACCATATCATATATAGGTTTGGGGTGCCTCGAATTATATCATGATAATGTGCATTGCACCAAGATCAACTTTGCCAGAAGACATGGTATAGATTGGAGATACTCCACCATCTACTACCCCAGAGAAAATGGCTTAGCAGAAGCATTCAACAAAACTCTCATCCAAATACTAAAGAAGACTCTTGATGATAACAAGTGAATGAGCGGTTGGTTGAAGCCTTGTGGGCCTACACACCACATATAAACTCAATCTACCCCATTTTTCTTAGTGTATGGGTCCGAAGTCGTTCTACCTTTAGAAGTTCAACTCCCATCACTAAGGATAGCATTGGGTAGCAAGATCACTACATAGCAGAATGCAAAGTTATGATTAGAAGAGCTCAAGGTTTGGAGGAGAGTCACCTATGGGCATGCCAGAACCTCGAGTTGTACAAGGCCAAAATGATTCAAGCTCACAACAAGTTGGTCCTCCCTAGGTCTTTCCAAGTAGGAGAACTTGTGTTAGTCTAAGGAGACCAATTGTTGCCTCAAAGATGGGAGGCAAGTTTGAACCCACTTGGGAAGGCCCTATGTCATAGAAGGCCTACCAGGAGGATCTTATCTTATTGATTGTAAAGGGGAACACCCGATGCTTCCAATTAATGGGCTCTATTTGAAGAAATATTACCCATAAAATATGTTTGAAAATAATTATCAACAAAAGAACAAAATTTGATTCCAATTCATCAAAATCTTCTCTTCTTTGAAGCATTGTTGCTTGTCTTTGAATCACCATGAAGTGTCTAGGGTAGGTGTAAGAGTCCCCCAGAGGCATCATATCCCTCTTTCATAACATAAACACAATCAAACACATCTCCCAGCTATTAGAATAGGTGTGAGAGAACCCAAGAGGCATCCTATTTCAATTAGCACAACTAAGTTAGGTGTAAGAGAACCCGAGCGGCATCCTTTCTTAGTGGGAATCCTTGCCATCTGGCACCATTTCATCAAATTCCCCAGCGTGTTTAGGATAGGTGTAAGAGAACCCGAGAGGCATCTATTCCCTTTAACACGAACACAAAAATAAACACATATCTTTTGTCTCGGGCTATTTTGATGTGAGAGCAAGCCCCTGTGGCACTCACTCATTTGCTGCTCTAGGTCGAGTCTGCATGCTACCTCATTAGTATGTCATCTCAGTGGTCACTTGTTTGGAAGATGTGAGTCACATCGCTTTCTTTCTAACTTGACCATTGTAAACTAACAAGTGCCTTGTTAGTATGGTAGACTTCACTACTCAGCCATAGGATCCTTTCCTCTTGACTACATTTGAGTCAATGTAAGTCCCCCAGTGGCATTCACTCAGTAGTCATCATAGGTCGGATGGCACCTGTCGAGCCGAAGATAGACTATCCCAACAATCAATTTCACTATAGGAGGATGTGTACCTGAGCTTTCTTCCTATGCTAATCATTGCAAATTGATGGGAGCCTTAGGTTGGTTGATGTTCGCTATGCTGACAGCGACTCACCCGTGGATACACCACTCTTGGCAGATGTGAGTCCCCGCACTTTCTCCTTGAGTTGGCCACCAAATACCTATTTGATATATGACTAGCCATGTCATCTTCTCTAGGGTTTTGGATAATTCTATTTGGATCACATCCTTTGTGACCCCATTTAGACACTACCCAGGTTACTCTTGGATTGGACAATCCCCTTTCTAGTAGACCCTATGGTTGGAGAATTTGTTCAGGTGGATGCAATTCTCTCTTGGTTCAATAAATGAGATAGTCTAGGGATATAAGCTCCTTCTCAGTTTGATCCCTCAAACAAACAAGGTCCATGATAAAATAAACAAACAAACAAACAAAAAATATTCACTTGGATTAGAATTCAAGCCCAAAGGGCCCCTTTTCCCAAGGGCATCCTATCTTTAGGGGCAATGTCGTAGAACTCATAGGAATTGCACGACTACGAGTTGAGATAAATCCCCAGTGGTACTCACTCCATAGTCCTTAGGTTGGGTTCAATCTATTTTCCAGCGGTTGTACCGATAGTCATTCTTTGGAAGATGTAACTATGATGCATTCTTTTAGCATGGTATTAAGCATGGCAACCCAGGTCGGGTTTTGATTTGTTGCCCAAAGCAATCGATCACCCTAGTGGTCTTTTGTAGTGGAAGATGTGAGTCCCGAGCTTTCTTCCCAATTGATCATTGCAAAGAAGGCACTCCTTTGGTGGATAGTTCTCCCATCTCGGGAAGCTACTCCCTTTGGTTGATAAATCAGATAGTCTAGGCTAATATAAGCTCTTCTCAAGTGATCCATCGCAAATCAACAAAATCCATCAAAATAAAATTAATATTGACTATCTTTGAGCTGATCTAAGTCCCCCAATGGCATTCACTCAATAATTAGCTAGGTCGGGTTTAATTTGTTGCCTTGCCAATCAATCACCCCAGTGGTTCATTGTTTGGAGGATGTGAGTCCCCATCTTTCTTCCCTGACCATTGCATCAAAAGGCATCCCTTTGGTTGGATAGTCCTACCTTATGGTTGGGCTATTCCCTTTGGATTGGTAAATTTGAGTTAGCCTAGGCCACCATGGCCTTCTCAGATTATCACAAACCGATGGGACCCATCAATACAAACTAAAGAATAAAATTAATTTTAACTATCTTTGAGTTGATTTAAGTCCCATAGAGGCATTCACTCAATAGTCGGCCCTAGGTTGGGTTCAATCTCTTGCCTTTTCAATAGATCACCCTAGCAACTGGTCCCTACTTTGGAGGATGGAAGTCTACTACACTTTCTTCCTAATACGCAAGAAAGGCATCCCTTTGTTGGCTAGTCCTATTATGTGTTTGGTAGACTACCCCTTTGGATTGGTAAATTTGAGTTAGGTTTAGGCCTCCGTGGCTCTACTCAGTGCGATCCATCACAAACCAACAGGGCCCATCTCAAAATCCAAATCTAAAAATCTGAAACAAATTCAACCCTCCTCCCCTGAGTCAAAGAGTCAAACAACAAACAAAATAATTAATAAAACAAATCTAATTCTCCCCAATGGAGTCAATCAAATCTAAATAATCAAATAACAAATAATTATCAAATCAATTCTCCCTAGGAGACTCAAATCAAACCTCTCCCAGTGGATGATTTGAACATGTTCCCTAGTGGAAGGTTCACATACTCTATCCCTGGATTCTCTTCCTCTCTTATGTCCTTAACATGGTAGAGTCACATTGCACTAAGCTCTGGATTCTTCTACACCTTGGGTTAGGAGTAGATCATTTATTGCTTGTGATCGTTTAATTGTTGTTGATCATTTGGTCAACACAATACATACGTGTTGTGGTCACACCACACCTATTGGGCACCCTTTGTTGACCTCATTTAGATGAGCTCTCAACCCCTCCATCTTAGACATAGGACTTCTCTTAGACTTTAAGAGTTCCTTAGTCTTAAGACACATCTAGTGATTAGGTGGACACTCAACCTAACCTAGAGACTTAGAAGAGTTAGCCATAGGAATAGGTCATGCCTTAGGGGTGTTAGGAAAATTTGCCTACCCTATAGCTTGAACCAAATTCCTCACTTCCTTCCTTCAAGCCAAACTCATATCAACTCCAATTCTAACTCAAATGATGAACCAATTCAATGGATTTTCTTAAATCATGAATCAATTCCAAATATTTGAAAATTATGATTGAAACCCATGATTGATTCCAAACTCAAAAATTTCCTAAGTCCTTTGATTCCCTCTCATGGACTTAGCCTAAATCAAATCCAAATCAATTCAAAATTCAAAATTTTCTCACAACATTTATATTCTCATTTATATTCACATATATAAATGAAATATAAATTCAAATCAATCAAACTAAATCAAAATTCAAATCCAAATCAAAATATTTCCTAAGTCCTTTTCATTCTCTTATGGACTTAGCCTAAATCAAATCAAATCAATTCAAATTCAAAGAATTTTCTCATAACCCATTTATATTCTCATTTATATTCACAAATATAAATGAAACATAAATTCAAATATCCAAAAATAAATTCAAAACTAAATCCAAATTCAAAAAAAATCCAACCTAAGCCTTTCAAGTCAAAATCTTGAACTTAGCTCAAATTCAAATCAAGCCAAACCCTTGATTTTTTCTTCATGATTCAATCAATCTCAATCATGAATCCAAATATAAACATAAACTTTAAAATCAAACCAAAAAATCAATTCAAAATCAAATCAAATCCAATTCAAATTCAATAAGCCTTTCAAGTCAAATTCTTGAACTTAGAAATCAATTTCAAATCAAACCAAACCCTTGACTTCATGATCAATCAATCCTACAATCATGAATCCAAATATAAACATAAACTCAATCATCAAACCAAAACTAAATTCAAAACCCAAATCAAACTCATGTTCACCCTTTGAACTTGAAATTATCAATGAATCAAAACCCATTTGACTTCAAAACTTGCAAATGGATTTATATTTCAATCATAAGTTCATATGTGAGTTCAATCAAACTCAAAGCTTTGACCAAGCCATTTGACCACTTAGGCTCACTTGACCCAAAGTGACCTAAAGTAGCCATTTGAGCCTAATTCTAATCTTACTCAAATTGGATTGAACTAAGCCCAACTAAGCCTCACATTGTGAACAACAATCATCATGAGATGATCAATCACTCAAATTAGGTCAAACCAAGTCAAACCTAAGGGTTGACCAAGTCAACACTTAGCCAAAATGAAACTAAACTAGCCAAAATCCACCATAGGCCAAATTGATTGAAACCATTGATCAAAACTCATTCATGATCAATGTTTGAACTTGACCAAGTCATCATTTGAGCCTAACTAGCCCAATTGGCCACTTGACCCAAGTTGACCCAACTTGACCTAAAAAGTCAAAATATGTCAAAACTTGATCTAAGCCAAATTGATTGAAACCAATGGGTCAAGTTTATTCCAAATCACTCGTTGAACTTGACCAAAGCCAATTGGCCAACTAGACCAACCTAGCCCAATTGACCTAAACCCAAGGTCAAATTGAGCCAAAAATCAAATTAAACCAAAATTGATTGGAAAAAATAGATTCAAATGATCAACCAAGCATAAACCAACCATGACCTAACAAATAGGTCAAATGGGTCAAATTGGTCAACTTGACCCATTTGACCTAAATGAAATCAAATGAACCAAATCAAATATAAATCAAATTGAACCAAACCAATGATGCCAAATATTTCAAATGGTCATATGAACTTGACCCAACCCTTGGTTTGACCAATTTGACCAATTGGTCGACTTGATCCAAGTTGACCCATTTTGACCTAAATGGGTCAACATGAGCCAAATCATATCAAACCAACTCCAAATTTATTGAAACTTGGCCTAACCCATTTTTCAATCATACAAACATATTATTGAAATCCAAGCCAAATGACCATTTTACCCTAGGCCATAGGGTAACCTAAAATCAAAACCACTTGGAATTTGGTCAATTCCTTTTCATGGACACTTGGCATCCTCTTAGTGGACCAAATGGTCACTAATGACATGTGCACATGACCCAATGGGTTTGGGTCAGCCCAACAACCAAGGCTAAAATCGAAACCCCATGGACATGAGCACATGGGAATCCCTCCACCTTGTTTAGCACATGGAACTTCTCCACTACCCCCCTCTGCCAAAACTCATGCAACTCTAAACGGCCAAAATAACCCATTGAATAGGGTGTATTGGATCAAAACAGGAAAGCTCTTCATGACCATTCGATTCTTCTAGAGGGAGATATACTCCCCCTAATTCCACTTGAATTCAAATGATACACACTCGATTGACCTTAGGGAACTCAGAGCAAGCATTTGCAAGCCTCCCCAAGCTTCCTAAAGTGAATTTCAATTCTCCATTTTTGGTTTCTTCAAACTAAAAAATAGGGAGCTCACCACTTTTCATCTCACTCAATACTTCATATCAATCCAATTCTCTTGCAAGCTTCATCAAGGACTCAATCGACTCAAGCTTCCAAGTTCTCAAGGCAAGGAGTGGGACGATCAAGGCATCCAAATTGAAGGAGAGCTTGGTCCATGATCCACTCAACCTCACCTCAAATCAACAGCTTCATCTCCACTAAGAAGCTACCTCGTGATAGCGGTGGCCTCGTGAAATTGGATCAAAGAAACTTAAAAAATTCATGATGTGAAATGCGATCATCCATGAAGTGATGTTCCCATGCTTCGAGGAATCCAGGAAACGTCCATCGCGGATGGACCATGATCAAAATGAAAATATTAATCCCTTAAAATTTTATCTCAACATTAATCGATCGAGATGAAAAATGTATTTGATCTTTTGACAATGATGGTAGTCTCTATCGCCACATGGAAAGCACACCATGTCGCCTCCCATGCGTGACGATGGGATTAATTTAATTAGGCTATTTAATTATTAATAATCATGAAAACTTCAAAATTCATAACTAATTCTAGAAAAATCATAAAAATATAAAATGCATGAAGATAATTGAAGAGAATATTCTAAAATTATTTTAATGGATTTTGAATAGTGTATTTTTAATTGGGTTTTATTAAAACTTAATAACTAATTACTCTTTAATTATTCCGATTAATTCAAACTTCTCATGTGCATTTAGGGGATGACTCCTCCCTAATTTTCTTAAGATTTATTAAGGTTAATTAGGGAATAATTAATTCCTTAATTACTCTCTTTATGTAATTAAGGTATTAAGCATATGAACAATGGTTTAATCCTTTATTGAGTTAATTAAGTTGCTTAAGTAGAAGAGGTTTAGAAATATTTGGGAATTTTCCTAAGCCATTCCCCAAACCCCTTTCCTTCCTTAATCCAAACTTAATGATTAATCTTAATCACTTGCTTAATTAATTTGATTTTAAAATCAAAATATTCTAGAACTTAATCAATTCATCTTGGGTAGATGCTTAGGTGTTCAATAACCTAAGTAGCATTAAGAAATCAAAATCCAACCCACATGTGTGAAGGGTTATGAAAGTACTTAATTAAAATTTAACTTAATTAATCATTAATTATGAGCCAATTGCATTAGGCCCTTTCTTTCAGGTGCATTACTGATTTAAATTCCTTGTGTGGTTTTATGTCATATCATTGGCTCATAATTATTTGATTAAATATGTTAAAGTGGTTAGGTAAGGGTAATTAATTAATTCATACCTTAACCTAACAAAGCAAAATTAATATAATCTAAAATTAAACTAAATAACTCACACACATGGGGAATGGGTTAGGACTAGCAAACTCATCTCACATTTCTCAAATTAAATCAAACTCAAACAAAATCAAAACTCTCTTTAAAATTTGATTTACTTTAAATAATTCTTATTTCATAGGATTGTCTTTAGGAATTAATTAGGTGAATGAATTTACATGATTTCATCACTTTATTTCTTTCCTAGCATGCTAAATGTGTATGTCATATGAAAATCATGCATTCATTACTTTTAAAATCAAATTAAAATGAAATATTTCTTTATGTCAAATTGCATGTTTTGGCTAAAGTAATAATATGAATAGCTATTATCACTATTAAATCCAAAAAAAATTTAATATTTATAAATTCAATATCAAAACTGAAATTTGTGCTACTTATAATTATTTATAAGCTTGCATGTGAGTATAAATATAAAGATGTGTATAGTGTGGCTTTCCTTCTCTCTTCTTTTAGCATAGTTTTGAATAGGATTTGGTAAAGTGTATAGTTCATTTAAAAAGAGCACAACACTTGCTTAAATCCATTTCTATTCATTCCTATGTTATCTTAAGAAAATCCACACTTATACATATAAAATAAATAAATCAAACAAACAAACACAAACTTTTGCATATTTCTTTTTTCATTCATTTCTTTTGTACATGCATATGTATTTAAGGAAAGTGGTATATTAGTATGGACAATCCTTGGGTTGCGAGGCTTTAAGTAGCCCTAAGTAGGTCTTGTACCTTACACCCCTGGTACTAACAATGGTGTTGTACTCACTTATGCCTTTCATACATATAAATGTGCATGTGAAAAATGGATAAAAGAATCACCCTTTTCTACTTAACAAAATCATGCATCATAAACATTGTAAATTTTCTTAAAATGATATCACTTACCATCATAAAGTGTGCTAAACATTTCATTTATGTATAGATATGCTTAGGATTCATTCATATGCATGTTACACATGTTGGGAAAGAAATGAAGTGATGTGTGTTTGTGATAGTATTTCACTTTACTTAATCTTAAAATTTCTTTTGAATAGGTTTATTTAGGAAAAATCTAAACTTAGGATTAATTAAAACACATAATAAAAGCTTTACTAAATAAAAATAAATAAATATGAATCTACCTTAGAAATTACTTAAGGTAGGGAGAAAAGAGAAATTCTCTTCTCTTTTCCTCTCTTTACAACTTAGTAATTAAATATAAGATTCACTTAAACCAAATCAAAAAAAAAATAAAATAAAACCAATCAAACAACTAAACTTATGAAACAAACCCTCTAAGTTGAACATTTTCATACTTAGAAAACTTAAACCTTAAAGCCTAGCTAAGCATACCACACAAACCTTAAATAGCACACACATTAGGCTAAGTCACCATTTCTAGCTTTAGGTTAGGGCGATGTATGGTTTGATGTTTGCTTTTATTTTGTGATATTTTATTTTAGTCTGGATGTTAGGGTGTATGTGCGTAGACTTAATGATAATGTGATCTTAATCTAACCATTATCTTCTACAGGGGATTGTGCTTGAGAGGCGTTGTAATAAAAAAAATTGATTTTGTTGTGCAGGTGCTTATACCTCTAAGCATAGTTCAAAATAGGCCAGGTGGACTTAGTTACCCATATGTGGGGTGCTAAGTCTAATTTATACATATACATGTTTTGGATTGTATGGTTTGTTTGGCTAATCTCTATTTTGTAGGTGTTAGTTAGATTTCCTTTTTCCCATTTTCATGTAGTTTTGCAATTAGGATTTGGAATGATTGTTATGGGAGATTAGGATGAGAATTGGTCATAAGATCACGTCTTATGTACCATTTGAAGCCTTTGGAGCAACCACATTCCAACCAACTAAAAGAAGAAAGAATAAAGAAGAAAGAAGAAATGAAGAATGAAGACACCATAACATGAATTCCTTGCTTAATTATAATTAATTCATTTATAATCTGGGTTGTATAAGGGTAGAACTCGGCTACCCAATTTATATTCAGGTTTGTGCGGTGGAGCCAAACCATAAATGATCTTTTATTCTTTTACACTAATTTTATGAATGGATTGATGTTTGTTTAATTTGCGCATTAAGATGACATATTTTCTTAGTTTCTTCTTTGCTTTGATGTATGGCCTGGATGACGATTAGACTCTTAGAAAAATAAATCTTCTACCAAATTAATCAACTCAAAATAAAAAATAAAAAACTCATAACCTCACCTAAAGCATAAGTTATAAATCAAGATAAAAGAATTAGCAACCCCTTCACTGGATATTGTCTTGCTTTTATAACATCATGCATAAAAAAATATATTGTTTCAATCTTTATTGGAGGGCTTTCATCTTTTCCAGAACTTGGCTTGACCTTATGAGATCCATGGTGGAAAACACACCTCCTTATCTTGCTAATTTTGGCCCATAATCTAATTTCTCATGCATTAGGCATATAAATCCTAAAGCTATATCAAATTGATTGTCCAAAATAAAAATAAAATAACAAAATTTGCATTAGATTTAAATAATTAAAGCATGCCCTACATGATCTAGTCTCTTAGGGAGTATGTTTAAGGATTTAGTCTCTTTCTAAATAAACAACAGTTTAGCTATTTTTCAAAAGAATTTGACTTGCCTACATATTTAAAATCATAGGAGGAGTTAGTTGGCAATCATCCCCAGTCAGTTATAAGTCCAACAGTCAGGTGGTTTATCCTCTCATATGGAGGTAAACTAAATACCCATTTTGGCTTTAGATTTAGGTCGTGATTTTGGCCCTCGTGAAAGCTCCCTAGATTTGCGTTCAGAGGTTACTACTTTCTTTTGCGAGCTACGAGCATAAATCCTCACCTCTTAGGCATTTTCATGATCTTGTGTCATGGAATTATAAGTCTTAGCATTCTAATAAAAATTCAACTCAAATAAATTAATTCAATTTCAAAAATGTAAAGCCCAACCATAGGATAGTTTGGGATGCTTACTAGGTTTCCTAGTATCTTAAGCATCCCCTACTTATTTTTATTTGGCTTCGATAAGAACTCCCTCCTCTTGATCGATCTCACTTGACTTTCTAAAAATAAATCAATCGATTGATAGTCCTACCTTTTTGAAACTTTGGATACAACAATCATTTACCTTAATCAAGAGTATTCCTAAGGAATCATGTTCCTTAGGATGTAATTAACTATGGGGGCTTGCCCATGGAGAAAATTTAACGATCCCAGTTTAAAATAAATCCTGCTTTACTTTTTCATATAAAGTAAGAGAAGAATCTCTGGTATATTCTGAAGACTCATAATTGTTATGAGTCTTTATTGAGATGATTAGGTCCATTGTAGGGTGGTGACTTCTATCTTTCGAGATAGTACACCTCTCCTCAATGTCATACTCGATCACTCTAATAAGAATATATGCGGATCTGCATGGTGTCCCAATAAAGCATTATGTATATTTCTATTTTCATTTATCCTCTTTTCCTAAAAGGAGATAGATGAAGGCACGAATATATATAACTTCCCCCACAGACAGTCCACGAGAAAGTGCATTCGCCATAATCCAAGTCAGCTTCTCAATTTGATAACTTAAATAGCATATCCCATCATGCCATGTGGAAAGTGCGTACCGCATCAGCAACCACGTGGCGTCGATGGGATTAAGGGTTAATTAAGGTTATTTAATTAGTTTTTAAGGTTGAAACTTCCTAAAATCTTAACTAATCCTAGAAAAATCCAAAAAAATATAAATTAGGGCTCATTTTAAAGGTATTTTAGAGAAGAATCCAATAAAATTATTATTACATAATTTTAAATAGTAATGATTTCTTAATTAAGATTTAATTAAAATTTTAATTAGCCTAATTACTCTCTAATTAATTATCCAATTAATTTTAAACTTTCCAGAGATGTTTAGAGGGATGACCTCTACCTCACCTATTTTTATTGAAATTTATTGGATAGTTAATTAGAAAAATTGATTGATTAAATCTTAATTACTCTCTTGTAGCTTAATTTATGATAAT